>JAAPAO010000065.1:44433-70318 GCA_013115145.1 Perkinsus chesapeaki
GCCTAGCCTTGGGTATAAAAGGATATGGCCTAGCATTGGGTATAAAAGGATATGGCCTAGCATTGGGTATAAAATGATATGGCCTAGCCTTGGGTATCTTTCTGTTGGTATCAGCCCCATGATGATATTCGATGAGGTTGGTGAGTAATATAGATTTTGAAATCGGAAAAATCAGTGATAATGGAAGAGGTCAGATTTTGCCTTGTAAAATTGATTGTATACTCTGAGAATGCTACGCGTGCTCCTGTCACGGGAGCACGCTTACACATTGCCATAGAGCACCGCAAATGTCACGAAAGCATCAAGTTATGGGAGGACAAGAGAGAGGTTCCAGTATTATATATCTCGAGGGGAAAGATGACAAAAATGCGGCGTACAAGAGACACGGGAGAATAAGGTCTACTAGTTGATGACAAGAATCCTTCATCAAAATCAACTTGAATACAGCACGGTGAGTACGAATAATTGGTTACTTAACACGAGGCAAGGTGCTTTAGATAAAATTATAATGTATATAGTGACATGAGGTCATCGTCTAATGATAACAGGCGCTACCATTAACAAATCACAGAAAGAGCTCATAATGCCACAGATGATCTACTTGGCGAGCTTTCCTATGTGAGCTTCTGGAGCATACTTTTTGATAACTCTACGCTCATGTAGCATATCGAACTCCTCCGTAGCATCTTTGCCAGCGAATAATAAAATAGCCTTCTTTCCACCGGGATGGTCGGGCAAAAACTTGGTCACATCATAAACGTCATCGCCGATAATAACCCAACAGTCTCCCTCATTGTTATGAGCGGCCACCTCAGCAGCAGTAAAGGACTTCTTTGACATTGAGGATCAAATGAACTTGCTCAAGTAGAGTGAGATTAGTAATGAACGGCAGTTTAACAGTACTTCACTCGGGAAGGAACGTATTTCAATCTTTCGATCTAGCGCGCGCCATTCTGATCGATTTATTTAATTCGACTGTCATGCCTAAGTGGGAGCAAGATGGATGCAGATATACTGGTCTTTACTTAGCAGTTTGAACGAGCACCACACATCTAGCGCGCTTTGTCTTATATGCTGATTACGAAGGAGGAATTTCAGAAACATATCTTAGGTTAGAGCGTGAATGTTACACCAATGAGATCTTAGGTTAGAGCGTGAATGTTACACCAATGAGATCTTAGGTTAGAGCGTGAATGTTACACCAATGAGATGGTATTTCGAAGGCTGTTTTGCTGATAAGGTTGTTGTTTTTATAATGAGTGACGCTCGGTACTTCAGTTCCTCTAAGAGAGGAGAGATACATGAGCTGAAGGAGGAGCTTAATAGTCCTAATAAAGATAAGAAAAAGGAGGCCATTAAGAAGGTACTCTTAACTAGGACCTTCACACTACCAATAGTGACTGTAGGTGATAGCAGCCATGACCGTTGGTAAGGATGTATCGGCACTCTTTCCTGATGTTGTCAATTGTATGCAAACCAACAGTATAGAGGTTAAAAAACTAGTTTATTTGTAATAGTATTGAACGGCATAGGGGATGAGGTTGGATATAGGTATGTTATCAACTATGCTAAAAGTCAGCCAGAGCTTGCTATACTGGCTGTTAATACGTTCCGTAAGGACACTATGGACCCTAACCCACTAATAAGGGCTTTGGCTGTAAGGACAATGGGAAGTATCAAGTTAGAGCAAATGACAGAGTAGTAAAGGGCAGAGGAGAGGGTTGGGTAGTAGCTAGAGGTGTCAGATACTTGCTAGAGCCATTAAGGAGGTGCTGTAAGGATCAGGACCCTTACGTACGCTTGGCTTCTCTGGTGCATGGGTAGATAGCCGAATTAGGTGCGGAAAACAGCTGCTATTTGTATAGCAAAGTTCTATGAGATATCTCCTGATATGGTGGAGGATCAGGGCTTTGTAGCGGTGCTGAAGGACATGCTTAGTGACGCTAACCCTATGGTTGTGTCAAATGCTGGTAGCATCAAGCGGGGTTAGAAGGGAGGGTCATGTGCTTATTGGTAGTTATTGCATTAACTGAGATGCAGCAGCAGTCTGGCAAGCGTATGATGCCTTTAGATGAGAAGACAGTATCGAACTTACTGTTGGCACTTAACGAATGTAGGCTACTACTGTGCTTGGGTGGGTGGGGGAGTGGTTGGGTGTTAGGTACTGAATGGGCACAGGTTATTATATTGGATACGATAACGATGTTCCAACCGAAGGACAGTAAGCAGGCTAAGGAAATGATAGAGAGAGTATCGGCAAGGTTGAGCCATGTGAACTCAGCAGTGGTAGTATTCCGGGGTGGTGTAGTGGTGGAGGGCAGCGTTGCTATCGACGAGGTCGTGGGTTCAAATCGTGGCGAGTAGGTTCTATCGGCTATTAAAGTTATAATGAAGATGATGGAGAAGTTGAATAATACTGATATGATCCGCGTTATGTGCCGACGCCTATCAGCACCTTTGGTCACATTACTCTCCCAGGAACCTGAAATACAGTAATAGCAGGATGGATGCAGCATACTGGGGAAGTATGGTACATGGCAACTCTATATGCGTGCAGTAAGGCTTGTTGATTATCACTATATGAATTTGTGGGATACTCTACTAGGATAAGACGAGCTTTCGCGTATCTAGGGATCTAGCGGTCATTGATAAGAGCGGTAAAGCGTATCTGAAGTTGGTGTCTTCCTGAGAACTAGCTGAGACTTTGTCACCACGTATCTTCGAGACAATAAGGATCAGCGATGATCGTATGTATTTGTGTCTAGATACATAGCCTTAAGGAATATAAGGCTTATTGTACAAAAGAGGCCGATAGTTTTGCAGGGGTAATAAAAAAGGCGGAGCGAAGCTTAGGATTGTTTTTTAGGGAAGTTAAAGTATTCTTTTGTAAGTATAATGACCCTATTTATGTTAAAATGGAGAAACTTGATGTGATGGGTAGGCAGTATAACTCATACCGCTCTTTACTCTGATCTTAGTGATGCTGGCAAATGAGCGGAATGTGGATGTAGTCGTTGCTGAGCTAGTAGACTATGCCAATGAAGTTGATTTGGAGTTCGCCTGTAAGGCAGTATCCTCTATAGGTAATATAAGTGGAGTAAAAGGGACTATTAGTAATTCACTATGTAGAAGGGAGGAAGTGTAGCTAACACTTCAGGGAGATAATGTGTGCATGCGTACAGAGCACCGACTTGTTGTTGTTCTTTCAGGGCGTATAGCACTTAAGCTCGAAGCAGCTGCGGATGTATGTGTGAATGCTATATTAGAGTTGATAGAGCATAGAGCTGATTATGTGTTACAGGAATCAGTAGTGGCCATGAGGGATGTATTCAGGTAGTAAAGTGAGGTGGTGCAGGAAGAAGACGCTTCCACTGTGGAGAAATAGTGGTCTTTTCCGGGGGTAAATTTCCAAAGTGGATGGGTGTTGCTGCGATAGATGGTGTCAAGCTCCTTGGCTTGACGAGAACTGATTTGTGGATGAGTATAAAATACGAGAATGGAATCTTGCCGGTGTGATCATCAGGAAGTATCCAGGGAAATACGAGTTTGTAATCGGACCATTATGTGAGAATCTGGAGTCATTGGCGAAGCCTGAGGCAAAGGAGGCTATGATATGGATATTGGGGGAGTATCCGGATAGGATTGAGAATGCTGGAGAGTTATTATACGTAATAGGGGGATAGGCAGGCTGCGCTATGAATGTAGAAAGTGTTTGAGCGATACACTGCCGATGGGCCGGACATTTGTGAAGTACCAGTGCGTTACATTACAGTGGATGCTACTCTTAGTCCCAACGTACAGCTCCTCACCTTGGTGTCTGTGATTTTCAAGTTTCTGGATCAAGTTTCTGTCTGTGGTTCCGTCCGATCTTTACTAGGACTCAGTCATAGGAGTCCTAGTAAAAGGTTGCATCTGTGGGAGTTGAACCCGGGTCGTTTGAATGATAATTTGGCACTTTATCCTGTCCGTTGTCAGTCCTTCTTGGATGGCTTCTTCAGCGAGACCTATGCAGTACAGCAGGAGCTACTCACAGCTGCTATCAAGTTTTTCTTAAAGGATCCTAGTAAAGCCAATCAGGATATCCTATCTAAGGTAGACATCGGGGGAGGGGTATACCCAATTTGATGGTCGAAAAGGAAAAGATGGTATAGATTTCTAATGTCACTTTGTCGGCATGGTTCTGTTATGCTACACGTTGTACATAAGAGTATACTAGTGTGGCTATGAATGTGGTAGTAGTAGTAGGTGGTGGTATTATATCGAGCTGCTGCGTCGTCGTACGTCTGTTGGTTGTTGCTATTCTTGTCCCCTGTATTATTGTGCAGGTTATTAAAGCCTGTACGGACTCCTCATCCAATCCAGATCTCCGTGATAGAGGGTATATGTACTGGAGGATGCTGTCCATGGGGAATCTAGAGAAGTGTAAACAGATTGTAGTTGCACCATTACCGAGGATAACAGACACTTCACTGCTGGTGGAATCGGTAGGGACAGCTAGAGGTGTCAGAAAAGATGGTGGTGGTGTTCAGAGCTTGCTGGAAGTGTTGCTCAGTACGATAGGTCAGCTATCGTCGATTTACTTTATAGCGCCTGATGAGCTTATTGAAGGGACAAAGCAGTATGATGAGATGGAGGATTATTATGGGGATCAGAGCAGTATGGAAGAGAGATCTCAGAATGTAGGGGTTTTCTGACCTCTTTTGAATCTTGCATGCTTCGAGTTAAGATATTTCCTTGTCAGATTAAGGCAGTGAAGGCAGCTATGGCGAGTCCTCGAAGCTATGAGGAAAGAACTACTGGTAGTGATTCGGACAGTGAGAGCTCGAGCAGCACCAGCAGTAGTGGAAGTGACAGTGAGAGTAATAAAAGAAGATATCTACAGGGGTTGGGGAAGATTCTTGCGGGGTTGGAAATCGATAAGCTGGTCTTTTTTTATAGGTAGTGACAGTGATGATGATGAGGATGGTGTATCAGGCAATACTAGTAGCAGTCACCCTCCAGATTTACCTATACAAAGGTTTATGGTACATCCTGACACACAAAAGGGAGGTAGTACTCTATGAAAGTGCGTGTGGTGTGTTAAAGTGTGTGATATATAGTAGTAGTAAATAATAATAAAAAATATAAATAATATAATATTGAATAGAAAATATATAATTCAAGATATCTTAATGCTAGCACTGGCATTCAGAGTACAATTAGAACAATTGGCAATGTACTGCTGCTGTGAACTGTGACAATGTAGAACTAAATTACTCGACGACGACGCTACGCTGAATAATATTATGCCCTGGTATGTTCCTATTCAGGTAACGGTCATACAGGCCTCAAAGTTGCTGGTGGTATAGGATTCGTGAAGGGTGTGGTATGTATGGAGCTGCTGATTGGCAACTCGGGTAGTGTACCCCTTACTGGCTTTGCGATACAATGCAATAAGAATGCGTTTGGATTGGCGCCTAAGTCGACACAGGTAGGGGAATCGTCACGCGCCATGAAATTATTGTGTAGATATCGGGAATGCCTGATACACTGCAGCCGGGTTCCAGTGTGAGTGTGAGGGTGCCGTTGGAAGCTAATAAACTCAATTCGGGAAGCCCACCACCGAATCATCCACCGCTACTGTTACAGGTAAGGAAGGTTGCACTACCGCCGCAGTACATTTATATAATACCTTCCATTTATTTCATCTCGTAGCTCCAAGAGTGCTTACAATAAAGCTTTCTCGTATTTCTCCTCCTTTGTTGATATTATTATCTTAACCATTCCCATGGTACTCCTAATAAAGCCTTCTGCTCCTCCTCTTCCTTCTCCTCCTCCTGCCGTATGGTCCCTTCTCTTTCAGACGGCTATCAAGACTAATGTTGATATCTTCTACATGAACATACCTTATACACTTTATGTTGTATTTGAGCCTAAGCAGATGATCAACTCGTAATAGCCAGCTTCAATTTCGTGGCGCATTTTCCAATGTCAGCGATCAATTCCTGAGCCTGTGGCAAAAATGTGGTGCTGATAAGCAAACCAGTCGGATGGCCACACCATCACAGGCACTGAACCCTGAGATGGTCGTGGCGAGGTTGAGGCAAGCTAACCTGTTCCATGTCAATACGAGGGCATCGAAGGATGGGGTAAGGGAGAGAAGGGAAACAAGGAATGACTGTTAAAGAATATCTCAAGGCGTATCTTCGTCGTTGTATCTCAGTCCTCAGCAGCATTGTATTTTGGTGCATGCCTCACAAATCGTTTGGTGGTTTTATTGGAGTTGGTGTTGACTAGGACGGTCCCACAGAAGGTTATGGTTAATGTACGAACCGAGACACCTCCACTGGTAGTAGCATGACCGCGCGCCACGAAATTGTCTCGGGCATTGTTGTTATCGTCGTTTAGGTTAATCATATGCATTACCTTATCGAGTCACTGTTACAACTTAAACCTGCGCAGCAATAGAAATGGGGAATTGTGTCGAGGGGGACACAATGACACAAGTTTCATTCACAGTTACTTATAAAAATAAATGGTAGTGTTCTGGGCGGGTGAGGCAAGCGTCGGCAGGATAAGGAGCTTCCGATGGCGCCGCCGATGATGTTATTAATTCCTGTTGATTGTCATAAAGCTACGGAGGTGTGATGAATGGGGGAATGGTGTTAGTAGTGCCAGTTGTATTGAAATGCCAAAGGCAAGCACCACGAAGAGTAATAAGCGGACACATGGTGTAGAGGGGATACCTGAGGGGAAGACTAGGGATAAGAAGGCTGTAATAAGGGGGGATAGGGATAGGATTTGGAGGAAATGTGGTATTAAAAAGTGTTCCTTCGGAGGCACCGGTGACATGCATGGTTCGACATTAGATATGCGAGCGTCGAGTGTCATTGATAGTGCGTGTCGCTGAATGTTTGTTGATCCTTGCTATGTTAGTTCCAGTCCGAGTTGGAGAAGGAGAAGGTGGAGGAAATAGGCAGACTTGAATTCGAGGACCCTGTTGAGGATGAGTAATAATAAATAAAGATAGTTAGGGTGACAAGTTGGCTGTGGAAGAAGTGATGATGAAAATTGCTGGGTTCTCAATGTAATCTGAAAGCTGACTGCATGAGTGAATATTATGGTATAATTGATGGAGTTGTGGGGCTACTGGAGAGGCGAGCGGGAAAAGTGAAACTTTTCAGAAGTCGTATCTTTGAGATAGTCTGGAATATTTCGGGAATATATTTTGTGGCGAGTGACGTTTTTGTTAGGTTTGAAAAGGAGGAGATTGTAGATGCTGAGATGGAAGGATCAGGCAACGTTGATGCTGCTGCTGTCGAGGCTACAGCGGTGTACAGGCCTGGGGTGGATAAGGTGGAGGAAGGTAATATAGGACATGGGTGATAGAGAGAATGGTGTGAGTATTGTGGAAGGGGGGAGGGGGCATCGGTTGGATTCTGCTGATGGCAACTTTGATGTAGGCTATGCGTCGGGGCAAATCTCATGATCTTTAATTATCCGTCTTGCTCGTTATAAGGTGAATGTATTAGTGGAACAGATTATAGAAACTGATTAACTGGTAGAAATGGTTGATTAACGCTCAACTCCCCCTAGCACTGTATTCCTGCAGGTGAGGAGCTTGTCCTTGGCGATCCCACTATGTATACGATGCTGCATAAGGCAGAGGTCGAGTGGCCTTGTTTGTCCTTCGATTCAGTGCAGGATAACCTGGGAGCAGTAGGAGGATAATAATTTCGTGGCGCGCGGGAATGGTAGTTGTTCAGTCGCGTAAGAAGTATCCTATGACGTGTTATGTGGTTGCGGGTACGCAAGCTGACGAGGCGAAGAATAATAAGATTGTTGTGATGAAGTGGAGCCATATGTACAAGACCAATAGGGATGGAGAGGATGAGGAGGAGGAGATGGATGAAGATGACTCTGATGATGAAGGGGTTGATGTAGATGCTAAGATGGACTTTAGGATGATCAAACATGAGAATGGTGGGTGGCACGGGTTCGAACCTAGGGGGAGGTATTTCTAAATTTTATTATTTCGATGGATTTTTGTATTGAGAAGATTGTTAGATAATGAGATATCATTCTTAGGATGGAAAAGTATGGTAGTCTACTCAATAACGTAAGTATAGGAATAATAGGATTAATATTAGACAACTTAGACGCTGTAATGTTATTATCAACTTCTTGGAAGTAAAATGGAAGTACCACCGAGACCCTCTCGCCCTCTTAGCATCACCTACGTGATCCTCCTGCTCGAAAACATACATGCATCGCATTGGTATATTGATTATTATATTGCACTTCTATCGCCGCCTTTGTTGATAAGTCTACCTGTATGCCTTATTTGATACTGAACAGTATATTAATATGTTTAGGTTGCGTTAATCGGATACGCATGATGCCCTCTCCACCTGGTATGAGTGGTAGTCAGATAGCAGCTACGTGGTGTGAAGATGGGACTGTGTAAGGGGTTGTGGGGGTATAAGGGTATTGGTTTATAGAAGGCAAGATGGTAGGCTTATGGTGGAGTAATATAATGTAAGAGATAATATAATGGAACAATAGAGCTCTTAGAGCTTCATACATTCACATACGCAATAATGGTGCTTGATAGAGTGATGATATTAATGTGCGATAACAACAATAGTTGATGTTAACCTCACTATTATGAGTTATAATCGATATAGGTTATTAGAAATGGTCTCTACTAGCCTAGTTGGAGGAGGATACCCCTTAGTGTGCATTAGCAATCGACAAGTGTTATGAATAGGTCCATGTGGAACATAGCATCACAGCTAGCATCATTGGACGGCCGAGGAGTTGCCGAGACTAAGCCATTATTGTATACTATGAAGAAGCATACTACTGAAGGGTAGGATTATAGGAAAGAGCGGTATGAGATATTGCCTCTACAGTTACGGTATGGCTTGGAATCCACACTCTATTGGACAGTTTGTATCCGCTGATTGTGATGGAAATATGTAGGTGTAGTGGGCTTAGCGGAGCGAAGCGATTCTGCTTTACCTGTTTTGGAAATTGCGCCCTCTAGAAACGGGGATTTAAAGATAAGCGAGTTATTGTTAGTGTATTCAAGTCTACAGAGGATTTTATCACGAACGGTATATAGTTCGAAATAATAGCCTTTGTAATACCGAGTATATTATAGTGGTATAGGTATTTATGGAACCCTTGTGAAGGCGGTTGGGAGCAGAGTAAGATGCCTAAGAGCCATCAAGGCAGTATAGAGGATATTATGTGGAAAAAGGCTGGTAAGGTTACTACATAGATCGGACAAAGTTGAGAAAGTTTGAGAATGGGGGTGCCGACCAAGTTGAATTCAATTAGTCTCGTATTATGAGACTAAGCAAATCTTAATATCATTTAGTAGTAGGAGTATGTAAGTTATTTGGCTCGGCTTATACGACTTCTGATCTAGAAACCATTCTTTTCCCTCTCTTGTCCTACAGTCCTATAGTAATGGGTTGTGTATAGGTACTGGTGCATCTACTACACTGGCCACTTGTGGTGTAGATGGGACTATTAGACTATGGGATATGCAGGGGTTTACTGGCAAGCCAGGTCTGACTATTATGGCACATGATACTGATGTTAATGTTATCTCATGGAATCCTGAGGTAAGGTTAAGAGCTTATATTACTTCTAGTAGTAGTAAGATAATTCATTAGCTGAAGTTATCATCCTTAATACAGTATAGGTTTTAGATTGCCGTAATCAATCTTGAACTTCGCTGCCGATTATGCCCCCATTAGCATGGAGAAATTTGTTCCCTCAATTTTTTTTGCAAATTTTTTCGCTCAATTTCGCATTTTTTCTGTAAAATTTCATTTTTTTTCTGGAAATTTCCCCATTTTTTTGTAAATTTTCTTATTTTTCCGTAGCCACACAGGCATATAGGGTATATTCTTAGATTCTGGTAGTATTGTTATCACTATTTTTCTATCAGGTCGGTGATCTCCTATTATCTGGTGCTGATGATGGTTCCTTTAAAGTATGGGATGTCCGTAACACTGGTCATGGTCCAATGGCAAACTTTAAATGGCATAGAGATGCTGTTACAGTAAGAGGTGGGAGGTCTTCAGGCTTTTTAAGGGCGTATGAATATATGACGTAGATTTACCACCGGAAGTAAGTCCAGTAGACATACTTCATTTCGTATTTTCACCTCACCACCGTGTGGCTGGAAATTTACCATCCACATGGTCAGTGCTCTTAACTGCTTTGAACGTCCCCAAGAAGCCCCACTATTCCCCTTGACATTTCAATACTGGCATCCACTATCTCTTACGGATTACTTGCCATTCTATTACTCTGCTTCACGTTTCTTCCTTGTTATTTTAGTCGGTAGATTGGCACCCCTATGATGAGACTGTATTGGCAGTGGCATCGGCCGATAATACAGTTAGTTTGTGGGATATGAGTGTTGAAGCTGATGATGATGATAATGAAGGTAAGAAGCAGATGAGGGAATCTATACCATATCGCGCGAATATTATTTCTTCCCATTTTGGAGTAATGTAAATAGCTTTGTCGAACATCTCTAGGGACTCGGCACATTATTTCCTACTCGGAAAGTGTGGGATGTTCAATAGTCCTTTTCGACATTCCAGAGCGTTCCCCAGGGCGACTCTTATATGTGTCTTCCGTGCCTAGGAGCGCTCTTCAAATCCAGCTCAATTGAAGACACTGTATCTTCTGAGATATGGAAATTTCCCGGAAACTCTGATGGATTCCTATGATCTCTCCGCTGCGGAGACTCCGCATTAGTAACATATTTTGATCCCACTTGTGGTCCACAAGTTGTGGATGACCTTCCGTTTTTACTATACGATGTTGTGCATGAAACTTCACCCTTTTGTGGTTCAACTTATTTGCATTTGCTCGTAGTATGTTTCTGTATTAGGTGGCGAGCATCTCGAAGGCGAGGAGGACTACCCAGCACAGATGATGTTCTTACATCAAGGACAGACGGGTGTCAAGGAGGTTAAGTTCCACCCGCAGCTTCCAGGGGTAAGTGGGGGATGAAATGGGGACAATCTTTGTGTGCTGCTTCAACAATGACTCGTAGCAAGCACTATATGAAATGACGACAATTACTCATTATGTGATGCTATATAGCATAACATAATAAATAATTGTCGTCACTTTATCTTATAGCTATAAGATAAAGTGACACCAGAAAATCGCCGCGACCAGCCTCCTGTAGATTTTATACTGAATCGCATTGTTAAATGCAATCTAGATAGATGATATAGCCTATTGGAATTGAGTTGAATATTGGAGGTTGTTATTATTATTATGTTCATACCGTCTTCTGTGTAGCGTATGTGGTGTTATTAGGTACTGGTTACCACAGCTTTGGATGGCTTTAATGTCTTCAAGACCTGCAACATCGACTAGATGACGGAGCAGCGGCTGCGGCGGCTGCTGCTCCAGCGGTCTAACGTATAACTTGATATCTTCCATTACCTCACCATCCTCATCCTACCAAAATCCCAACTGGAATAACGTTTCTTCGCCTATCAATTGAAGTTGCTGTTATAGTCCTCATAATGCGAATTATTTCTTGCCTTGATTTTCATAACACTAAAATGCGTCATATTAAACCGACGCAGTAAGTGTGAGTCCCTGAACTTATTGCATACTGTACCTGCGTTTTACCACTCGTATTCCGAATTATGAGAACTAGTTTTAAGTATTCCTCCAGCCACTCCTCAGATCTTCAGCGTTGCTGCTGTACCAAAGCCTTCTGTGAATGGCCACTCGCCTATGGCTACTAGCTCCATCAAGTCGACTGCTACGCTTGGGCCTAGTCCATAGAACTCCCCAGCGGTCAAGAGCTCAACTGTTAGGGGCTACTGCTGCTGTTGTCGTTGCTGGGTTCACTTTTACCTGTTGTGGCCCAGTGGTTAATAGTAGACGGGCACTGTGTGAAGATAAGGTTGATATTGTAAGAGCAGGGCATCAGGGACTCAACAAACGTCGTGAGGATTCTGCACTAGGGGGATGTGCCCCGCGAAGGGGAGAATTTCTCTTAGTGCGGTGGCATTATTTATAATAGTGTTAAATAAGTTATTTATGTCGTAGTGCTGTGGTGTTAGACATCGTTCTGGGGAGGTAGGCATAATAATGTTGGTTAAGTACATATTGAAAGGAAAGCGACATAATGCTTCCTTCTACAGCTTCCCTATAGTATCATTCAGTATCTTTGGGTCAATATATACATCGCAAGTGGTTTCATTTATACAGTAGTCCAACTTAGTCGCTGGAATGTAACCTTAAAACGTTGATACAACAGATGCGAGTAAAACGTCGTCTTTAACAGTGAATTCAGAATATGTTATGGGTAGCTCTTTCACACTGAACTTGGTTGTATCTATTTGGTGGTTCGAAGTTAGAGACGTTTGCTAGGCTTATTAGAATTACTTAATAATATTACTATATAATGATTACTACTAAAATATTAATGCTTGCTTGCTTCGTAACATTCCCATATAAGGGGCAACCTGTGATCTTGATACAGTATGGTTTGTTACTTCACCCATGTCTGAATCAAATAATGGCAAACTACTACTATGGTATTACTGTTCATGCTCCCTCTATTAGGTGGTGCCCCCTAAAGCCAGTAGGGAGGCAGTTTCCAGAGTGCATTCAAGCATCGTTGGTAACTACGAGAACAGACTTAAGTTTTTTGCAGCGCCGGAGAAGGTATGTCTATCAACCTTATCTGTATCTTACACCCTTGGCAGGTGTTTGAATATTATGCTACTGTTGAGTGCGCCGATGGCAGTTTGGCTATGACCTTCTCTGACTTTATGCAATCTATTCTACCGTTAGTTTTCCTTTCTCTGTGTCCCACTGAAGTATCCATAATGCAGGTATACCTTCCAAGAGACCTATTATGAGATAGATACGAGAAAGCACTTGCGAACCCTGACGCTGTTCGACCTCAACGGTGACGGCTTTTTACAGGTCGGTCTTGGGATCCGAATGTTGCGCGTTTTCCGTAATGTAATGTTTGTCCAACTTTTCCCGTTGAGCTTCGCAAACCTACTCTGATAAGAATACCGCGCTTTTCTTCAACTCGGTTGCGTGTTTGATTTTAGTTTGATGAATTCCTTATATTGAGTGCAATAATAACAACACCTTCTAGTAAAGCAGAGGAGCTCTTTTATCATACAAGCCAGGAGGAAGGCTCTAGTGAAGGTGGGCGCCAATCCCAGCTGATGCCAGCGGATGCGTATTCAGGTGAGCTTAGTCGAGCTGGCTTCGTTAGGTTGCTGACCAATATGGTTAAGGCGTTTCCTAGGGGGAGTAAGTGGGCATCTGCTGGGGTAAGGGATACTATCGACGGTTGAATTGATAGATGTTCAGCCAATAGGCCCTACCGGACCCACGGAAGGTGTCGGATAACAGGCCATTAGAAGACATAGTGGCAGGCTCTGTGCTGGTATCGAGGCTATTCCCTGGGGAGAAGGCCGTGCTTAAGATTGAGAGGATGCGAAGATTGATTGAGGATATCTCAGAGGAAGTCTTGTAAGCTGCTGGGCAGTGGTGTAGATGATAGGGCGTCGAGGAGGGCTCATGGGGGCGACACAATTGGGACAGCAGCAGCAGGGTCACACAGCGCGATGTAGAGGTGTCTTATACAGCTTGGGAGATACCACTGGATGTTTGAGTGGAGATACAGTTCGAGGAAAAGCTTCAAGAGCGCTCGGCTTTGGGGCGCGTGACTTTCTCCGGCAAATTGCTGGCCCAATAGGGTCTTCATCTCTCCCGATTCCCGTCGACATCAGATACTACGAGTTTAGCTCACACGGTGATGTCCAAGGTGAAGGACCGCGCGCCACGATATCGGCCAGGGAGTTCGCGGGTCTCCTAGTTGGGTTAGTTCATCCGAGTAACACCGCTCTTTAAGGTTTGTATTACGTGCTGTTTGATCAGGGCAGATGGAAGGGATAGCTAAGCGAGTGCGTGGGATAGATTGGCAGGGAATGGGGTAGGCGGCGGTGGCGGCCAGTCGGAAGCTTTTGCTCATGGGAAGCTTGATAGGAAAATATTCCTTCTTAATATGACATTAGTACCTCTGCAAGGAGTGGTCTAGTCGCTACCTATGTGCTGAGTGCGTGCATATGGACAGATATTTGAAGAGAGGACTTTTTAGAGGGTCTCTCCCCGAGGGTTGTTAGGTCTCCTTGAGGGAGAGAGATATGGAAGAGACTGGACGCTCTCGATCTCAGATTCAGCCCAGCTGGTCATCGTTCCGTTTGCTGTGAGCTCCTCGAGTACTTTATTACCTTTTATACTTATCAAACTGCTTATAAGCTTACTGTACTTTCGATAAAGAGTTCATTGATAATAAATAGTGAAAATGAAATACATGTCTTCTGGATAGTTTCATTGTCTGTCTGCAGTTCGTCTCTGTTCAGTCGGGTCTGTTTCGGTGCTGTAAAGGAGTTTGATAGATGCCTTAGTGGTATAATAGAGTCGAAGTCCACGGTAGAGCAAGGAGGAGATATAAGAAGTATTTCTAGGGAAGTAAGTGGTGTAGTTTACATGGGCCACTGCATTTACAGGACTTTTCTGCAATACTGGAGGGACTGGTGAACAAGAATGCGGCATCTAAGGAAGATATGGCAGCTGTTGTTGAAGTGTTGTTCAAGTAGGTCTTCTCGGGCTGCTCACTCAGACATACAGTCGATACGACCGCCTTATTGTCTTGACGGGGTAAAATCGTTCTCGATAGGGGACGGGGTAAAATCGTTCTCGATAGGGGATGGGGTAAAATCGTTCTAGCTGTATTTTACACGGAGCGTCGAATATCGTTATTATGAACCTTCTCCGTTTGTTTATCGGTATAACATACGTAATAGATTGTTCCACTTTTAACAAGAGTGATACAGCCTCGACTCCTCTGTCATTAGACTTCTCGATAAGGACGGTAACGGTGTGCTGGATCAGCATGAATTCTTCGGCCTGTTACGTCAGCGCTCAGAAAGGTGGGTGCAGCCACCTGAGTTTATCATATCTGTCATGAACCTACTTCACGCCTTGTTCAAGTGATTGTGTGTTTCTGTCTCCCTCAGTTTGTGTATTGTGTTAATAGAGATCGCTTAGTACTCAGTCTGGCCGGTAACGCCTATCGTCACTGGGCAAACCTCATCTTGCTTTGGCTGGGGAGAGAAGAAGACAAACTAGCTGGATGGAGGGAGTTGTAGTTTTCAAGATTATTATACGGATATATTGTTTAAGGAACCTCTTTGGTCTCATCTCTGCTGCTCCTCCATCAGTGTTGTTCTATTCCTATGCCAACGCTCAGGCGTTACAGTTGATTATGATAGATATCCGCGAGACATCAACAAAACTCGCTCTTAAGCCCCCACTTGCCACTTCGTAATAGCTTCACCCTACATTTTACCACAGCACTTCGGAAACGCCCTGGATATTTCCGCCAGTTTTCGGTTCACTAAATCCCATATCTACTATGAATGCAGACGTATCTCCACCACCTATCCGACATGATAATACCGCTCTGTCTGGCCTTGCGGTTGACAGCAGTGCTGTTGGTAATAGGTATGCTAGTGTGTGCCGAGTAAGCCTCGGTGATCCTATTGCTATATCCGATCGGGATAGGGAGCAGGCGGCGTTGGGGCCTGATCTGCTACAGTATGAGCGGAAGGAGCTGATAAGGGCATCCAAGAGAATTAAGGTGAGGGCCTCGAAGGTGTGGAGAGGTTGGTGCTCGGCAGATGGTAGACAACTTGCTTTTACTACCATCTTCAGTTATCAATTTAATTATAACTTCCCATTCATTTCCTTCTTACTGTATGCTTGTGTGATGGTAATATAACTCCACCTTTTAGTAGTAGATGGACCTGTTAGATAAACTTACGGTAGACCATTAAGCGTGTGGGTGATTGATCGAGAACCCGGACAAATAATAATCTTGAGCTTGCCTTGGAAATGCTCTAGTTGTAAGTTGATAACAAGTATGCATCAACTCCAAACTTTATTATGATTTCCCTCCAACTCGAATAACAGCCATTTAGTGTGTGAGTGATCAGTGGATCGATTAGTTTAGTGGAATTCTTTGACCTCCATTATTCCGATGAGATTAGTCTCTCTGCTATATATAATATCATCTCTTATGTGTAGTTAGTTCTTGCTTTCCTCTCCCAGCACCTCGTTGTCATGGGCGTTACTATTATTATGCTAATCACTTGTCTGTTTCCAACCTTCAGACCAAGAGTGCTAGTCGTGCCAAGCAGTTGGCCCTGCGCACGCGTGCAGCAGCAGCAGCAGCGGCCACCAAGAAGCCTGTTGGAGTAGGAGGGGAGTGAAAGTCTTACTTCCCCTACGATAGTGTCGTTTGTAGGCTACCAGCGGGGGGACGGCACCAACGGCCTCTCGATCGACCGCTCCGAGTCGATCAGCACCGCCGCCGCCGCTGCAGCACACAAAGCGATCGACAGCAAGACTTCAGCATGCTAGGTTGCTAGAGCGGTATGGTGATCTTACTAGGTTGTCATTGGAGACACAGAGTCAGTTGGAGGACTCTGAGGGCAGGATACAGCGGTGGGATGGGGGATAATCTGATAGAAAAAACAGAAATTAGCGGCGAAAGTGTGGGGCGCTGTACGTGATCGCCCACGATATATTATGAATGTTACCATATTTTGTATTTATTATTATAATAACCGCTTCACGTTTTTTTATGTATTATACGGAAATACTGCAGCGGCGCAATCTTTGCATTGGCACCTCGAGGGGGTCTAAGCGTGACTTTGATAAGGTTGAAAGATACTCTAGATATTTCAGGTTGCTCAAGCGAAGAGGGTCTCTGTCGGAGCAAAGAATTCAGATCGATGAGGAAGTCACCGCACTACAGCGGAAGATACGCGATATGGTTGCGGCCACATTAGAGGCTGCAGCAGCACAGCAACAACAGCAGACTAGTGCGGAGTCAGAGTAAGCGGGGATGATCGAATGGCGAGGTGGATCGCCGTCGTTTGTGTCGCATGTCTCCCTTGGAACTTTTGTTGTTCTATTGGGGTTCTGGATTCCGTAAAAATATCTGTCGAACGAAGTGACTAGCTCGTGAGGGAGTGAAACGGTTAATCGATATTTTACTCCCAGTCAACAAACTGGCAGAGTATCGTTTTTTGGTTCTGCCTGCTAGTATTACCGATTGTCTTTATGAAATGTAACGCGTTTGGGGAAGGTATATGGCTGGAGTAGATCGCTGGAATGATAATGAGTACAATGTGTTGTTCATCATGACAGAGTACCGGCAAAACTATGCCGATATGGAAAGATATTTAATAGCTCATCTCGAAGACAAATGGTATGTTTTTAGTGAAACCCATGAAACTGCATCAGCTTCTTCGAGCCAGTCTCCACCAGCAACGGATGATGTGATAGATGCCCCAGGGGCTCATCCAAAACCAACTCATCATGTGCCTACAAATCCTCATCTGAGCAGGGCCAGAGCCAGGCTGGGCAAACTAGTGCAGAGATGGAAGCCTAATCAAGATAGAGATGATAGAGTAGTAACATAGGGTTGGCGGCGGCGGTGGAGTAACTCAGTGTTGGTATTGCTCAATGGAGGGAGGCTGAGCTTTGCCCTAGTGGGGAGAGCGGTAGGGTTGGTCAGGGGGGGATAAGTGGTTTAGGGGGTCATAGTGGATAATATATTCTCCCCTTGTGGGTCACAGAGTCGAGGCGGATTCGGTAGAATTAGTATAAATGAACGGAATTAGTTAAATGTGAATGAGGTAGTGCGATAACAACATAAGTTGGTCTCTAATAGTGATAACTTGCATAGTGTATGATAGACATTTGCCAAAGGATGCTTAACTTCGGATGAGGCGCTCTACATCGCTTCCAATAATCAATGTAATTACGATTGGTATCTGCTACCTAATAAAATTATCAATTCTCGAGGCTAGCTGTAGCTACCGACTACTTTCTGGAATAAGCTACCTAATCTGATCACCAGCATGACTCCGCCCACTGTCGTCTTGCATTTTCGTGATTGTTCAGATCGAAAAGGACCGTGAAGAAGCCGAGGAGATTCTTGCTCAGCGGCAACCATCACCAAAGCGGAGGAGGTCTCGGCCCCCGGAAATATCGATTGATATGGCGAGCGCTGTTGATGTTGAAGAGGGTGATGGGGGCAGTCAGCAGGAGGAGGAGGAAGAGGATATGGAGATTCTGACTGAGGGGGGGGTGGCCGTAACGGATGAGGATATGGATGGTATAGAAGGATCTGAAGAGGAACATGATACCAGTGATGAGATGAGCCAAGACGACGATATATAATAATGAAGTTCAATAGCCATTCATATTAGATAAGGTAAGCTGGGGGATGATGGCGAGGGTTGGAATATCTCACGTGGGGGGGTGGAGAATATTTCTGACAAAATTTCTGGGAATTCCGGCTAATTTTCGGGAGTTCAATTATTGTGTCGATTTTTTAGCTCAACTGTGTGAGGGCGGGGTACATTTCAAGGCTGCTGGATATGATGGTTCGTATTTGGATATCTCCTCAGCCCACGAGATACACTAATATGGCGGAGGCTGGCTGCTGCTGCTGCCGGTGGTGCTGCGTTGTGGGATATGTATCACTACGTTGGATCCACGTTACCATTTATACTTGGAACCATCAAACCGTCTCATGCGTGATTATGGGGGCTTTAGTTTCTACATAAGAGAGGGCGTGATTATCAACGGGGAGATTGGAAGTACACTTTCACTATTCCACCGTCACTGGGCCAGTGACACCTGCTCAGCTCGAAACTGGGAGATGTACGATAGGAAAAATGGGCAGAAAGAGACCAGGAGTGTGAGCAACTGGGGAAGCGCTCAATAGTTTCTGAAAATCCGGGAAAAATATTTGTAGAGTTAGTCGGAATATTCGGAAATTAATAGAGATATTCGGAAAAATATTGGAAATATTCGGAAAATTATTGGAAATATTCGGGAAATTATTGGAAATATTCGGGAAATTATTGGAAATATTCGGGAAATTATTGGAAATATTCGGGAAGTTAATGGAAATATTCGAGACATTGATATGAATATTCACACCCCTTTACAGTTACTTCACAGCTTTATCCATCTACAATGGGTTTCTGTTCCCTTAACGGCTGCTTTGAATTTTGCCGGGGTCGTCGTGCCCCTTTGCCTTCCTCTGCCTCGGGTACTGCAGCTTCGGTTCTCGGTGCTGCTGGTAAGCATAAGAAGCTCAGCTCAAGGCCATGTCGAATTCCTGAAGGGGATGGTAGGATATTTGCATCGCTCCGCTAGGAGCTGTTGTATTTTTAGAACTAACGGCATGCCTCAGTACTGCACCATATAACCTAGTAGAGACCGCTGCTCCACATTCTCGGGCACGGTGCTGGTCGACTCCCAATATTAATAAGTATCGAGGTGACATGATGTATGTGTCCGTAGATGATCCTATACTAAGCCGATTGTAAGCCATTGGGGAGGGAGATAGCAGTCGGGTGTTTAGGAGGCCACCAATCGTTATTACTAGTACCGTTAGTTGTTAAAATATAAGTGGTAAATATTAGCCGATGATGCGTGCCAAAAAGGATGATAGTGATTAATTAAATTTAGGTGTATAATTTTATGAATGTATCGTGTTGCTATATTATAAAGTAGCTACAGGGTCATGCTGTAAGAAAGTGTACCCCATTTCCTATTGGGATATTACTTAACACTTCACTTCAATCCCTCAATCATTTCTACACCCTCAAAGAGAGCTTCAAACTGGTACACATTCTACCGCTCTCGAAGCTCAATGCATCTGCCTGTCCAACCGTGCAGTTGAACCAGACCGTTATTAGTTGACAAAATTGCTTGACTTAGTTTGCTGGTAGCAAACTGGAAACATGCCACGTCGTGCCAAATATCTAACGAACTCGCACAACGGTTTGGATCATGCTGCTTTAGTTGCTGTATTTGACAGTTCATATTTTCCTCAGATTAGTGTCAATCTGTCTCCAGCTGGAGCTAGGGGTTCTAGTATGCGATCCTGGTGACTTTGAATCGGTCTGGAAGGAAGTTGTCGAGCCCTGTTGTCCAGCGAGGTGAGGCTTTACCATACCTCTGTGCTCTTACATACTCTCAGAGCTATCTTTGTGGTGTGTACTGATCGTCCTGGCCTATGTAACGTTATAAAGGATAACAGTTATCTGGTATCTAGCCGTATAGTTAACGTTCATTTAGTTGGCAATGTGGAGAAGTAAGTTACCATATACCTGTACGGTGTATAATGTACACCATCGGAAGGTTAATTGTATACCATGTTAGTTCAACTGTACCTAATAATGAAACAACAGAAAATTTCGAAAAAATAGAAGACAATTTAGCTCAAATGACAGTCGAGGGCTAGTCTCAGTTGCATACGAGGTCGCGACATTTTCTATGTACAGGGTGTCCCAAAATTTGAATTACTCGCCGACCCCATCGAATTTAACCATGGCTCTCACACCATCAGAAAGACACACTCGAGAGCTTTCGAACGCCACACGTGTCGTCGAAATATTCGCCTTCCTGAAAAAGTTATTCAAAAAAGCACATTTTTGGAGGAGGACACCCTGTAGTTATTTTGATAAATTTATGCCATTCGTTTCATAGTTAATATCATACCTACCTCTTCAGAGAGAAATCGTTACTCTTTTCAAGATGGTGCTATCTTATTTCAAATGTAGCTTCTATTATTATCCGCTTTGTGGTGATATACATTATTTATTGATTATATTAGTTACTGAGGGTATCCTTCATTTGTTAGGACTCCCCTCGATAACGAGGAAACGCGTCATTTCTTCCGTAATAAGGTAACTCGCTGGAGAGTAGCACCAGGAACACATGTTGGGTCACACTGTAATCCTATGGATGCCTCAGGATCGGGGTGCAGGAACAGATGTAGGGAGGGGGGCTGTATAATATACCACACGAACTACTAATTTATTATGGACAAATTATAATATCTGATTTGGTGAACGGTTGCATCTCTTGATTCACAAGCTTCCTTCCCGGCGAGATAGCGGCTTTGATGCATGCTGCGGCTATTGCTGTTACTGGTTCATATAGAGATCTGATAAAAATGTCTATTAATGTCCAATATAAATATATAAAATCATCCAATAGGAATATGAATAATATACTGTAACGCATATACCTGTATCAGATATGATACTATAGGACAGCCTCTATATAGCCATTGCCTCAATACTATATCTAATTATCAATCTCGTAGTGGTTCTTCATTGCATATATTATCGATCCCTATGGATCAATACTTGAGCAGTAACGCTGATGACTCTTGATTAGTTAGTTTTCATTGTTTGTTATTATTCCTTTTAGCGGAAGGTTCCGGTGAAGATGGTGATAGGATAGAGATGGTACACCTTATATTTGACCAAATGTTCAGAGATTCAGATGCTGCATTGGACCAGCAACTAGTCAACTTCCAACGTAAGTCGTCGAGCTTGGCAGACTTAGGGCTGAAGGAATTTTGCACTTGCACTACGTGGAGTAAGTGTTTTGCGTCAGTGTGGGATGTGAAATGTCACGTTGGGTCTCTACGGTGGAGAAGAGGCTAGGATCATTTCGAAAGGATCCGGGGCTGTAATAGTATATATTGTTATTAATTGGAGAGGATGAATCAGTAATCATAGGTATTTGAAGGGTACATAGATATGTGAATGATAAATACGACAGTGACTCTGATATATGACTAATTACTACTTCACCGTTATAAAGGTACTGTCTTATTTGGTATAGTAGTATGATATATGGTATATGATATAGTTTCGCACTGGCCATGGTAGCATACTGTATATAATAGCAGTTTCTCTAGGCTGTTACCTGCCCTCACAGCAATGTGCTCCTCAGAGATCGAAACGTGTTCCTAATGCGCCTAAGATGCCACGGAAATTTGGTAGAAAATGAATCCCTGCATAAGCGTGAACTGCCTTCCCTCTGGACCTGATATCTGAGGTTCGTCTATGCTCTGTATTGTCAGGTATAGTCGGTACGTTGCCACAACATCTGGCGAGAAGTGACGAGCAGCGTGTGAAGGATATCTGCAAGGACGATAACCCTCATGAAGATGCTTTGGATGTCCTTACTAGAATGCATGACGAGGTGCTGCGATTAGAGTAAAGAGCGGTATGAGATTATTGTGCCTGTAGGATCTTAAACGGGAGGATGTCGCTGTAAAGAACTGATTGCCGATCAACATTTAGAGTTCCTGTAGTGCTGCTGCTGCTGCTTACAGAATAACAACACTGTGTAGCGAATAGAACGGGTTGGGTTTTATTATTAATGATATTGAAGGAGAGGGGCAGTTTGTATTATTAACAATGTTAACTGGATATGCATCTTCACCGAGGGCATCGACCTCATCATCGTCGTCGAGTATGGCATTGGACAGGACTAATCAGTTTTATGAGTATATAAAGGAATTGGATGGTAGTAGGGAAGAGACGGTGATGGGGACAGAAGCTCTTTTATGAGCTCTACGAAGAAAGCTCATTGAGGATATTGAGGCACAATTGAACGATGTATGGTATAAGTATTGTTACGTGCTCCGCGATGTCATATAAGCTACTCTATAGGCGTGTAATTCAGTAGGTGTAATGTGACCCCAGAGATGCTCCATACAGCTCTTAGCAATACAACCGAGCCAATAAAGCTTATCCCTCGTTTATACCAGGGCTATTGGTCAGTGTAGATCCTTTCAGGTTCTGCCGCGGAAGCGATAGCGCAGCAGCAACAAGGTAGTAAGGCATCGAGGGCTGCTGCTGCAGCTGCAGCTGGTACTGTTGTAGTGTTATGTAATATAGGTGGAGCACAAGGGACATCGTCATCAGCAGCCATAGCGCAGTTTAATAAGTATGCTAATGAGATTGGAGTTGATTTGCATCAGACGCAAATGAAAATACAAGAGCTCGGGAAACGTAACGTGAAACGCTTCGCTCCGCTAAGGATTTGGCATTTTTAGTTGCCCGGTCGAAGGGGATATTTAACGACCAAACAACGAGGATAAATAACTTTACGGCGGACATTAAGAAGGTGGGGACAGCATCGTATACAGATTGAATAATAAAATAGGATAAGCTATATTTTATCGATTTCTTACTCAGTATTGAGCATTGTGATGAAAATTAAAAATACGAGTACTATGAGAGGAACCGATATTTTCATCTGAATCGATCAACCGTTTCATTACAGTATTTTGTAGTCACAATCCTTGTTTAGGATTTGGACGCTTTAAGTCAGAAGATAGAGCTACTGCAGCAACATGCAAACAGATCGGCTGAGAGTAGTAACGGTCGGGATGTCGGGAAGGACTAGGGAATTATACAACGGGGATAGGTGGCTAAACCGTCTCAATATGTGATTTATATAGGCCGAGAACCAATTAATATAGCTCTTCTGTGGGTTATAATATATGCCCTGGGCTTTTACTAATAAGATCTCGGTGTAGTGCGGGGATCACCTGACCCAAAGGAGGTCAGTAAAACGTTACTAGAGCGTTCAACTTATTGGTGTGAGAGGAAGTCGGTAGCAGATCATCGGAAAGCTTAGATATCTATAACGGTTTCATATGGGTTTTGCTAGAGCTTTTGTTCCTAAACGAAAAGGAAACCTGAAAGGCATCTCTACGCCCCTAGATGATGCTGCTGGTCAGGTCGACAGGCCAAGGCTCACACCAGTGGTATTGTTAAGACCCTTCAAACTAGGTGGGCGTAGGGGGTGTGGTGATACAATATATGGGGATCTATCAGATTGATGGGGCTTACTAAGGATTTTAAGGATGTTCTGGAATTACGGACAAAGACACTTCAACAGCAGGATCGAAGGTAACAGTGATGAGAGATATGTGGTATTGGTTGGTAGGCGGAATATGTATGCCTTCTCCTCGACATCATCTAACCCATTCCAGCAAAAAGGGGGCAATGGAGGTAGGATTCTTATCGAGCTACTTAGGCCTGTACAAAGGATTTTTGGAATTCCACTTGTTGTTGAGTCTTGAGCCGAATATCGTGGGTATTATCCTAGACTAAACTTTCGATGCTGCCTTTGGAGTCGGCAGTCCTCTTGGCGGCATATGCTCTCACACTGTGGTTGATATTTACCCGCATAGATTGAATGTGACAAATATCCAATGTGATCTGGAATATCTTTGTTATGTTTGGTCTCCATTCACAGTTGTGGAGCTGTACTGTTTGTTATTGTTTTGGATGTTTAGGTAGTACGGAGATGTCGGATGCCTCTACCTTTACTGGTGGTCCACCAAGTGGGTTTGATATTGAAGGTGGTAGAGAGCAACAGGAGCAGCAGCTTATACAAGGTCCAGGGTATCTAAATGCCAGAGCTAATGCTGTTCAAGCAGTACAGAGGACTATTGGTACGCGTAGCTATAGGGACTTCATACGCAAACTTTATTATCAAGTTCGCTTTTTGACAACAGTCTAGTGAGCCTTTGCCGATCTAAACGTGTGTTGCCTGCAAGGACATTCAAATTGAATGATAGGTTTGTTGACCAGGTCGAAAATAAGTTCATAAATGCATTTCTTGGCGCGCGAGATTTCTATTTACATAGGCTATGTGCGCCGTCTTGAGTAGTTGCTGTGATAGAGCTTGCAAGATCGGTAAGCTCTGAGCGCATGAGATGAGTTAGTGTTGAAGAGTCATTGGTGGGTAGGTAATCATAACACTGCATTTAGGTGAACTTGGGCAGATGTTCCAGAAGGTGTCGTCTATGGTATATGAACAAGATGAGATGATTATGCGAATAGATTCTGACGTGGATGACACAATGGGGCATTTGAACGAGGGCCAGAACCAGTTGTTAAAGTAAAAAGGGGCCGGTAGGACTTGTGGAACTCAATAAAGCATTTGTTCATCTGAGAGTAGTGGACATGGTAGGGTACTATTTATCATCTTTAATATGTCCCGCACTACTACGACAGTGCTGAAGATATTCCCGCTCATACCTCCTCTGGATAGACTCCAAACATCTCGTGCCCTATTTTAGGCAAATGTGTTAGGCCCTTTATTATTTAATAATCATCACTTACATGACTATATCTTCTTTAGGTACTTCCACAACATCTCTGGCAATCGATCGTTAATATTAAAGATATTTGCCATTCTTATATGCTTTGTTATATTCTTCGTTGTATTCTTGGCCTAACCTGGTCGCACTATTATGAAGCTGTGACTTCTCTTAATGAACTTTTGATTTGAGTTATAAAGTACCAAAGGGTATCCTAATCGGCAGCTGTAGGCGATTGCATTCCTCAGAGATGTATTTGGTATTCAACCTCATACCGCTCTGTCCTACCACGAGCGTTGGGATATGGTACTTTTTTCGGCCCATGTTCACCGTTTCGGGCCATAGTTAAAACTTCCCACGATTGGGAAAGGGTAAAATCAATCGTAGCTTCCCCGGGATTTTCTTCGGTGGCTTGTATGTATTCCAAAGCTGTTCATCATCATCGTCGATTGCAGGGTTGACTTTGGTAAATTAGTACTTCTTGATGGCCGCCACTTCATCATCATCATCATCATCGCCCCGATTAAGTCATAGTAAGAAAGGTCGTGATTATGATAGAGCATGGTATGATGATGAGGAGGGGGGTGCAGCACATAGCTCATATCTTGGGGTTACAGATGAGAGTAATGAGAAAAGATGGGCAGAGAAAGAGGAAAGGTAATAATAGACAGATTGAGGAAGTAGTACGGCGGCGGAGGCTGCTGCTGCTATATACCTTTATTAGTACGGCGGCTGCTATATACCTTTATTAGTACGGCGGCTGCTATATACCTTTATTAGTACGGCGGCTGCTATATACCTTTATTAGTG
>JAAPAO010000065.1:78144-89800 GCA_013115145.1 Perkinsus chesapeaki
GTCTTAGGAGCCTGCTCAGGAGCTTCGGCCTTAGGAGCCGTCTCGGTAGTCTCAGGAGCTTCGGCCTTAGGAGCCGTCTCGGTAGTCTCAGGAGCTTCGGCCTTAGGAACCGTCTCGGTAGTCTCAGGAGCTGCAGCCTTAGGAACCGTCTCGGTAGTCTCAGGAGCTTCGGCCTTAGGAGCCTTTTCTTCGGCAGCCTCAGCCTTAGTAGACTTTTCCTCGACAGCCTCAGCCTTAGGAGGCTTTTCCTCAGTGGTCTCAGGAGCCGCAGCCTTAGGAGCCGCCGCCTCAGGAGTTTCGGCCTTAGGAGTCTTGGCCTCGGCGGATTCGGGAGACTTGGACGTAATAGTTCCACTTGGTGCTACCTCCTGGCTACCAACCTTCGCAGAGCCTTGACCACGAAGATAAGGGCAAGTGGGCTTCACAGGAGTTTCCTCGGTAACTTCCTCCGACTCGGGGGACATGGCCTGTCTCGGCTTGCTCTCCTTCCCTGTAGACTCCCCTTCGGCTTCTGGAAAGAGTTTCCTCTCCGCCGTGCCTTCAGTTCTTGGTGATGTCGGCAAAGTTGACACTGCACCACCATGCAGCTCTTCAGACTCTGGTGACATTGCAATGCCCTCAGAGTGTTTGGGGTGGGACACCTCGGGGATGGTCTCCGCCTTTGCAGGTGCCTTCTCTTCAACAGGGTCTGCTTCGCTTGGCCCGGCTTCGGTCTCTGGATCCTTGGCTTTCCCTGCGGTCTTCACTTCTTCTGTTGGCTCCGAGGGCTTCGGCGGGTAGGTGGCCTTTTCCTCGACCACTGACTTCTGTGCCAGCGCCTCCTTGGGCTCGGCCTTAACTGGCTCCTCAGTGAGCTCGGCCTTGACTGGCTCCTCCTCAGGCTCCTCCTTGGGCTCGGCCTTGACGGGATCCTCGGTGGGTTCGGCCTTGACTGCCTCTTCGGTGGGCTCGGCCTTGACTGGCTCCTCGGTGGGCTCGGCCTTGACTGGCTCCTCGGTGGGCTCGGCCTTGACTGGCTCCTCGGTGGGTTCGGCCTTGACTGGCTCCTCCTTGGGCTCGGCCTTGACTGGCTCCTCCTTGGGCTCGGCCTTGACTGGCTCCTCGGTGGGTTCGGCCTTGACTGGCTCCTCCTTGGGCTCGGCCTTGACTGGCTCTTCCTTGACTGGCTCCTCCTTGGGCTCGGCCTTGACTGGCTCCTCGGTGGGTTCGGCCTTGACCGACTCCTCCTTGGGTTCGGCCTTGGTGGTCTCCTCCTTGGGCTCGGCCTTGACTGGCTCCTCCTTGGGTTCGGCCTTGACTGACTCCTCCTTGGGCTCGGCCTTGACTGGCTCTTCCGTTGGCTCGGTCTCTCGGGCGGACCCCGTCGTTCCTTCCGCACGCTTCTCTTGCAGGACGCGTTGCTCTTCAAGTTTCTTCTCTGCAATTTCTCTTGCTTGTGTATCAGGTTCCTTCACCACTGGCACCACAGGCACACTGATATCCTCCACAGGCTTCAACGTCGGTGTCGGGGTAGTGGCAGTAGTACCAACATCGGGCACCTCGCTCTTCGCCTCAGTCGTTGAGCACTCAAGTGGTTCAGCGTTAGGACAGTCGCCATCGGCTGCTCTGAAGCAAGGCTTATTATTTCCATCGCCCATGAAGAGGCCATCACAGATGCCGTTGGAGTTGCAGAAGGACGTTTCGCAGCCCAAAGCTTTACCACATGCATCCGCGCAGGGATTGGGTGTGACACCGTTGGCAAGGGACCACGCAGAGGCCTTTTCGAAGCCGACCTTGGCACCATCGCAGCCGAGGAAAATAACGGAGAAGCAGCATAGGGAAAAGTTGAATAGAAACGACATTTTGATATGTATTAAGAAAACCCTGAAAATGGTAGGCTCACGGACTTCATGAAGTTGTGCTGTATTATTGCACATGAACAAGACACTGCCAAAAGTGGGCGCCCTGACCTTTTACCGAATCCTTGGGCCTTTTGTTGCCTAACATACAAGGCTGAACGACGCTAGTACTGGACCGCATTTAATTTATACAAGTGAGTTGCTTGAAGGAAAAACTTTCGATCAAGTCACGTTGAGACCCAAATCGTGTTCGGATATCCTAGTGTGCATGCGTGCAAGGCGATCTGGAAGGCAACTACCCAAAAGGGAAAAGTGAACTATCGATTGGAGCCTAATAAGCCTCATTGGGCATGCTCTCCATTGACTCGGTAAACAGTAACAGTAATGCTTAACTCTCCAGCAATATAATGGAAAAGGCAGATGTAGACTGATGGGGTGTTCAAGTGTTGCTCTTGCGCACTGTGTCACCGGGGCCAACGCAGATATCCTAAGCCGTTTCACACAGGCGGCATGCTGCCTTCGCTCGCCTAAGAGTGTAGAGGTCCCGATACACCGGGGTAGGCCCCTAGCAAGTTCCCGACGTCATTCGTGAGAGCCCTGTATCATTCCGTGTCCCAAGAGCGGGCATAATGCGGAGTGGTTCAGGAAGTTCTTCAAATGGACTAGTGGTGTTGTAGCGTCACGCTGGGATTGAAATTATACTACTACTCAGACGTGTAGTGGGTTTACATCTTCGTATCATTTTACATCATAAGTATTGTTCGTATCCCGAGGTCGAACCCAAATTGTTGACCGACTACTACGTTAGTCATTGGACTCCAGCTGGACAGAGAGCTGGGATATGGACTTGCACGCGTGCGCATCTCTCCGTTTCTTGTAATGAAATTCTTCTTACGTAAGCAAGTCTCTCGATATGTCTATGTCATAAACTTTATGATTGCTCCCTTAATGAGATCACACGGGACTTATCACTGTTATCACCCCATCATCCCGTGACACAATCTCTGTCTTCTTTCCTCAGCATGTGCTAGTAGCTGATGACTCCCAATTGAGAGCGAATACAAGTAAAAAGCCTTTAACTTACCGATGTATGCCGGGGTAAGGATAGCTCTCCGAAGGGCTTCAGGTGGGGTGGTTTTCGTTTCGTGAACTGCCTCACAGGAGTAGTACTTTACACCGGAAATGTCAGTCCGGTATATCTCCTTTAACTTCTTCAGCAACTCTGATCTTCAAAATACTCAGAATTCGTTGCCATACCTCAGCCAGCGCACGATATGCGCCGCATATGATGCTTACCGCTTTGGAGGATTGCTTTTTTACAGCTCAAATGGCCTTTCTACCGACCTTCGTAACATCTACACTTCAAGTGCTCCAAGAGACGCTCATCGAAACCGTCTCCGCGTCGGACCTCTGGGTGAACCTGGTGTACTTTGTGTATTGGATTATCATAAAGTTAGATCTACTCCGGATAAATGTAGAGCGCAGGTTCCTCGGTCGGTGGCCCACCGAGCCCATGGTGAAAGCGCTACGTTCCTGCGGGATGGCCCCCGCGTCCGACGATACTGCGCTGTCGGGTGGCTATGTCGGAGCGGTCAGGAAAGTCCAGCTGAAGCCCAGTACGGATAAGCCAAATAGTGTTGTGGTCAAAAGTGTTCCGGAATCCTTCAAAGCTCGCATGTTCGCTGGTATGTTCGGAACTAGCCAACGTGAAGCACGCTTCTACAAGGAAGTAGCTGACACCTTGCCGGTGCCTATCCCGGAGGTCTACTTCAGTGAGTGGTCTCGCGCCAGAGGTTTCGAACTAATCATAATGGAAAACATCGACGGCGGCGTTTTGCTCTCTGATGAGCTGAAGAATAATAAAGACCCCAAGGGTTTAGTTTCGGAAGCAATGCGGGTTGCCGCCCGGATGCATGCAAAGTACTGGGGTGCAACCCCCTCCACTCTGGCAAAGTCTAGTTTGGGTAAATATCCCTGGCTTAAAGGTTATGACTACATTCAAGGCAGAAATAAGGGAATGTATCAGTACTATAAAGGCATCATCTCATCTTTTTGGGATAAAGTGAAGATGGCTATCACGGAGGGAAGGATCGGAGACCGCCAATACGATGTCAAATGGAGTCGAGAGCTGGTGGAGTTTATTGATAAGGCAATTGAAGATTCTACTTGGGATGCTTATCAGAAATATCTGAAAACTCATAAACATCCTTTGACTTTGGTTCATGGCGATTATCATGCTGGTAATCAGTTGTGGGTCGAGACGACGAAGAAACTTTACACGGTCGACTGGTCTGACGTATCCGTGGGTGAAGGTCCTGCTGATATTGCTCAGTTTTGCATCTCTAATGTGAAGACAGATGATCGCCGTAAATGGGAGGATGACCTGATTCGCGTGTATTGGAATGAGCTCGGCGCGCAAGGAGTGGATCACTCTTGCTATCCCCTCTCTATGTGCCGTGAGGCTTATGCTCGTGGTGGCATCGATCGTTTCGTGCAGCTCCTCATTCTGATGGCAGCTTGTGGTGTGGATTATCCGACGGTCTTGCCCGATGCTTTCATGCAGTACTTCGTTGATCAAGTTGATGATTTCATTTCGGATCACAAGAATTATTGCAACTCGCCGTACTTGCTAACCATAACATATGATGCTCCGTGGTGAACTTCATATTAACCACTGATCAGTTTCCCCACCACTATTCATTGTTGTTGTCAAGGGCGTGTACAGAGCCATGAACCATAACCCGTATTGTAACTATCATCTCGATAGTGTGATATTCACTGCACTGCCATCCGCGTCAGTAAAAGCGTATTCTTGAAAAAACACGAGGTCAGTGGTATGATGATGACGAGGTATGATTATGATTGACGACGCCTAGTGATAAGGATCCCAAGACACCAGATGATCTGCACCAATACAGCCACCAAGGTGTCGCACTCTTTCAATCTACGACCGGTCCGTTCACGAAATACTAAATACTGAGAATATCTTTTCAATTGTCAATATTAACAAATGACACAGTCGAGATTACAGACATCGAATGCTAACCAACTTGGACAACATACAATCCAGCAGTCAGTCCATAATCTGGTATCGAGAATCCATTCCACATCGGATTTTGCTCGATTCAAAAGTAGGCAAATTTCCGGAAATCAATATTCGTCGAGTGTCAGCAAGAGCCTCCGACCCAAGGATTATTAAAAGGCGTAGGAAACCCCGACATAGCTGATAGTAAACTGCGCAACTATGCTGGACAGTGCGGAGATAACCATTCTCAGCTCCCTACACTGACTGTATTAATACAGTACCTAAGTCACACCGCAACTAATCTTGAACTAGTACACGTAGAGTGACGGCCATTCAATGACCTAGTCTATTCTAACAATTGTTCTAATAATTATGCATTTTCTTCTCTACATATTCAACTTTCTCGAGACAATGCTGATTTTGGAGCCGAACGCAAATATGTTTATTGCATGATAAAGGTCAAACAGCTCAACGTGGCCTTTGCGCCCACCTTCAAACCGTCTTCATGAGGCTTCATCCAAAACAGGGCACATCTTGAGTGGCGGCTAATGGGCGCAGCACAACGAACTACACCGAATGAGGCTCGTAGCTCTGCTGCCTGCATAGTTGAGAATCGTTTATCTTCCATTCCACGACGACCACTCTAGAGTCTGAGACGTGCTGGCCTTATCTGTTCTTGCTTCCGCTCGTGCTCTGCGTTACTACGGACGTTTAGTCGCCTAACGATGAGCCCCGGAGTGTCTCATCTCCTTGAGGAAAAATGGTCGGGCTCCAAGTCGCTGCATGGTGGAGCCTCCAACGTGACTCAGAACGGGTGAATGATTCACCGTGAATCCTGTTTTGGAGGGCAATTGTGTTTCTTGCAGGGCACTGTTTTTGCTCGTCGTGCTAGCAAAAGGACTCTCACATACTGTGCGGGGTTCATACTGTGTGTGGGTTTTGGGGATTCCGTTAGCCATCCATTCAGGTTTGGTTAACTTCCTAACCACAGGCGCTTTCACATTATCGGAACAGCAGACCGAAAATGTGAAGAATGGCTGCCCGTCAACATGATCTCATATGAACAAGTACTGTACTTGAATTACAGTGTCCCCAATTTGTCATACTGCGTGTGGTCGCGAAGTAATACTGTATAATATTACGGATATTCCAAACACAATGACAGAGACAGAAACAGAGACAAGCAAGCGCTGCCTCGGTGGCGCGGCCGGCCGTGGCAGACTTTGCGACCAGGTAAACGCCTTATCAAGGCGGCCTTGATACTGATGACTGCCTTACACCATAAGATCCAAATTCAAAGAGGGATAACGACTACCATGGAGACAGCACCGCGACAGCTTCGTACCTCCTGCGGTTTGGACAACAGAAGATGAGGGCGCCGGCTGGTGCACCGAACACCGCGCCCGTAACATGGGTCGAATGTGTGGCAAGTTATACAGTCAATAAAAGGCAATATTGCATCGTTAAAACTGAGCTGAATACATATATTGCACGCCCTCCCGATCTACAACATAACATGTGTACTGCAGGGTCTATTGTGTTGGTTCCTCGAAGGTGGCGCTACCGCGAGCCATAGCGCCATCTTGGAGTTCCAGAGTTATCAACGCACGCGTACGATTCAGTAGCAAACAAGCACACGGAAGTCAAGACTGAGTTAAGCAATAGGTGTCCCATTCGCTCCTAAACTCCACTGTCGTTCCAAATGTGTGCGATAACCGGCTTCTATTATCTCATGTAGGAGCCAACAGTTATCTTGTCCTCACGGTAGGTCTATCTTCGGTTTGCAACACAATGGCCAACAACTCCAACCTTAACAGACTTCTAAGTATGGTAGTTCTTCTATGCGGGCTGTGGTCTATGGAATGCCAAACTGGTAGCTATAGTGGGTATACGAAGGAGAAGCAGCAGTGCATACAAGTCGACTGATATAATGAACCAACGAAAGTGAGGGCAGTCGTGTTGCACATTCACTGCAGAGGTCGGGTTGTCGATTCACCTGGTCTGGATGTTATCAAGCTCTTCCCCAGTTATCCGTACAAAATCGCCAAAACCAGCGAGAAGCATTTCGCCACTTTCATGGGAAATGTCTATCAAGGGTGCAACCTCCCGTTCTCTCCCAGTTACCGTGATGATTTGAGAATATTCTATTACGATCCGGATGATAGTTGGATTAAGGTCGAGTTTCGTGACGAGATGGTCGAGCTAAAGCCAGGAACATGCTGATATAACTAAACTGGTTATGACTTGTATGGAGATTGTCAACTCTTCTCGAGCAAAGCATATAGTCATTACTTGAAATCCCCGGTCTCCTAGACTATGTGGGTTAAGAATTTTTTAGTTTTATTTCACTACTCGATTCATTTGGCCAGCGGTTCTGATTGATAACGAGGTGCAATGCTGAGTGGCCGTTCATCTGCCAACCCCATCGGAAATGCGTGTCACAGTTCACTAGTAGTGATGTGCAGAAGCCTAGGCGAAGATATATTAGTTCGAGACATAGACTCCGTCCCATCTTTCCTATCCTTTCCACAACGAGTTGTGTTACCATAGTAAATGATTTATTATAGGCTCAGGCAGTGTAAGCATGTCATATTTAAAAGATGACGCTGTAACACTTCCTGAAAATTTAAAGTAATACATCTTCCTGTTTCAAAACCCGAATGATGGGAGTCGATGTGCAGTGGTTTCTAGGTCTTATGAGAAAGCATACCTCAGACACTTACAGAACGGTCATCGAAAGGACTTGCTGAGTTCATTTCGTATAGCCTGATCGAGTTTAGCGCGTCATCAATGATCTGGTAGCCAGATTCTGGTTTAGTGACATCAAACCGGCGAGGGCTCGACTAGTCGCTCCCTTGTATACAGTATTGCTAGACTGGTCGACCTGTTGTCATGACCTCCGACCTTCTGAGTCCGCGGCGACCCCCCTGAGAGTGATATCCCCGCGAGGGGGCGTCAGAGCACAGTGGAGCCGGTTTTGGGTTACCCAGGCGGGCTTCGTTGTGATTCAGGCTGTGGCTCGTCGATAAGAACCCTGATTGACTATGGAGGCCAACGCAAACGTTAATGATAATAACCTCGATAACCACTCTTTCTAGATAGGGTGATTCTTCTCCAAAACTTGAAGCCAACAAATCGTCACGCCCGAATATAACAGAGAACTGTGAGGGTAAAGCCTCTATTTCACAGCATCTGAAATACCCTCAGATTTACGTTGATTGTCGAAGAAGCGTTTATATGGTGAGCCAACTATAGCGGAGGTACATTGATCCCGTGGCAATAGTAACTCATCCATAGGCGAATCTGGAAGAAGCCAGAGGAAACCGAGGGGAATGAGTTGAACAAGTATGCATATTAATGAAACTATCCAAAGATTATCGAACTGTGCAGACTCGTCTATTCCTGGGAAGCCACGGGGAGAGACGTGAAGGCTTTTACTGATGTACGCGGTCGTAGAGCCTGTTCCTAAAGATGCGAAGTTTTGTATGGCAGCAAGCAACGCAAACATCATCCCTTCAAGATTCTTCGGGCACATATATGACAACATGAGGAAGCCTGGCATATAGATGAGTAGTTGGCCTACTTGAACAAGGGCGGTGCTGCCAACCACGAACACCTTGTCTGGGATACCTATCTTGAGATTGACTCGGGAATAAATAATAGGGTCTCCCAGTTGCAGGATTACCATGACAATGATAATAACCAAGTAAGTTCGGCGATATGTCCATGAAGACATGAAGCGAGTGAAAATGATAACACCAATGACCCCGGCAAGGATACCGACCGTATTGACAACCGAGCCATAATAAAATGGGGAGAGGTTAGGTCCACCGGGGAATTGAACAGCATCATCTGTGAAAAAGTATTGGGCTGGTCCCGATGGTCGTAAAAGTGTTATACCAGTTAGGCATTTGAATATGAGCAGTTTTCCTAAGATGGGCCTAAGCACCATCCACGATGCGAACGCTACAAGGACCAATAATAAGCACAATATAATGAAGTTAGCTACGTATGAAGCAACGATTATCGAAAATACAGAATACATCACTGCCACGGTTCCGACCAGAATTGAAAGGAACACCAATTCACGCTGCTCATTCCAAAGCTTCTTCCTCTCATTGTGCGAATCCTCTGAACTCCATTTCTCCTCACCGAAGTAGTTTAGTAAGACTGGTATTATCAATACAATAGATGGAATGATTGTCGTAGCCAACGCCCATTGTGAACCGGTATGACCACCAAGCTTAGGAGCGTATTGAACAATAACTCCGGAGAGAAGGCCGGCAACCAATCCAAGAATCTTTTGGCCAGCAGTTACATAACCAACCAAAGCTGGCCCATTAGCAGGTGATGATGATATCTTTCTGGAGTAAACAGCTTCCGACAATAAATCACAACATGCTATCCAATAGAAGATCATCATAAACAAACCGATGACACCCAAAATAACCGTAGACTGCGAAGGTACAATAAGGACGGCCAGTAGTGTTCCAGCCAATCCGATTATCGATCCTCCGAAGACATAGGGCATTCTCTTATAGCCGAACAAAGGGTAGCAATCAGAGGATAATCCAATCCATGGTTTCATTGCAAATGACATGAATATAATGCTTATGTATCGATCCATTAAGGGACCGGGAACATTCATATCCTGAAGGTAAAACCGTACAATACTGTTAACCATAAGTAAGCAATATCCTTTAGGCCAGTGAACGGTGAAATGCAGGACGGTCAGTAGTTTCCAACCAAAGTGGCTTGCCAGGTCCCTAAAGAAGATCGAGCACGGGAATCTGCAGACATATCCGGATGTCATTGTAAAACAGTAGAGTTTTATACACCTAGTATTCATGAATACATGGGAGTTGAGCTACATAACGTGTAGCGAGATCTAGGGATGTCCTACGGTCCATGTCGCAGCCTCTCCCATGAAACAAACGGCGGAAACGCAGTCAAGGAGGACTTTCCCTTCTCACTAATCGCAACTTGTGAATCGCAAGGCGATGAGGGGGTATTGTCTCCGCACGCGTGTACAGCGAGTAAAAGAGACGATTCTCCCGACTCTGAAGCCCTGCCAGACGCGGATATGGTTGCGCGGTGAAATCTTCAGCGGACATATGGCGCCATTCCATCACCGCGGCGCGCATTGCGCGCGTGGGATACAAAACGAACTGGGAACGCTATTGCCCAGGGGATCCGGGTAAGCGTGGTTACCAGAGCGGTCCCTCTGGAACATAGTGGGAGTAACGAGTTGGTTTATGAAAGTCGGTGTCACCGATTCTAATATATCCATTGCTATTTCTGCAATGGCTCGGAGACCTTGAGTATGCTCCCTAGACCCTGGGGCTCAGAGAAGCGTCCTCTGGACAAGCTTCGTGAGGGCCCGTAGGGCCCGTAGAACGTTTCCGAGCTCTCCGACACTTGCCTGCTTCCCGCCCCTTCGCCGTGACACTCGGGCTGTCCCGCCGCAGCTGGTGACCAGATCCTGGTCTTCGGCCCACTAAATATTTAAACGAATGACTGGTGCTAGCAGCGCAATTAGGAAATATCATATATGATGGCGGTATGGCAACGCGTGGCGAATCCGGACGAGAACCAGGAGCCTCTTCCTGTATTTTGGCAGTGTAGCATAAGATGGGTTGCCACAATAGACTGACATTGGAAGCGCTCCACCTTCTCATTCTGAAGCGTGGATCTATTATGGAGCTCAGGCCTTGAACCCTGAACAGCCCCAGCTACTGGTTTTGGGGCTAAATTTCATTGTTCCTGTTGCAGCTTAGTTTGAAGCTATTCGCTGAAGGCTTTGTAAGATGAGTAGATAATTGTTGTCGAATACAAATGATGTCTGACAGAGTGGCCCAAAGACTTCGCCTCATGTCACGAAACGGGCGCTGCGTGGCGTGACTGGGTGAACGTTACAGTCCGTAACTTACGTAACACAAGAAGGATAAGCGATAAAAGAGCTATATAATGGACGAGCGGCCACCAACGTAGTCTACAATACTATACGTCAAGACTATACGAGCAGACAATACGATGATGATTACGTTCATTAGACAATGACAATGACCGACGAACGATGACAATGACTAGGAATAGAGCACATTCTTGGTCAGCGACACCTTTACACTTTTTTAACGCCCCACGGGAAGTAGTAACTTCAATTCGGGAGGGCGAACGAAGTTGGATTCAAGACTCTAGTTCAGCTCGGGCGGAGGGGAGGTTAAGGAGGGTGTATCTCATTCGTATACATTTATTACAATTTCGTTCAATGGCCAGTTGATATACAGTATTGGTGTAATTTTCGCTTCTTTGTTGATCCATCTTTCATTCGTTGCTATTTCGCTGATCTTGGCAGTTCGATAAGGTCGTACATTCTATTACTCGAGTAATAGTAATGTACGATCGCCGATAAAATTTTATCGGCGATTGTCGGAAACTTATCCTCTCAATGAGAACATCTCATACAAGTAGAATAACCGGGGCCTACTTATGTGAGAATGTAGCGGTTGGATATGCTTGCACATACGCGCCCATCGTGGCGGTATATGACCCCTAGCCTCGAAGTTCGCGAACAACTTATTTTTGCACACGCGGCTGAGCGGCCACCCGTCGCGCGTCTAAGCGCTAACAATTTCACACTCTCCCTTATGTTAAGGCGGCCTTAAGGAAGTGGGGGTTTTTTGGGGGGGGGGGGGGTGGTGGGGGGGGGGAAGAGAAGAGGGGGGGCCCCGCCGGGGGGGGGGGGCGAGCGCGAGTAAAAAATAGGGGTTTTTTTTGGGGGGGGGAAGGAGGG
>JAAPAO010000650.1:0-18906 GCA_013115145.1 Perkinsus chesapeaki
AAATAAAGGCGCAGCAAAATACTACAGCGCTCGCCTTAGGTGATTACGAAGTATACTGTATGCAGTACCACATCCGGAAGTTCAGCGTCTGGAACTCCTAACTGTGTTCTGCAGGGAGATATTGCAGCCATAATGAGTGGTGTAGTCCTTCGTATGCTACCCCCGGACACTTTTACTGGTTTACCCTCACTAACACACGACAATCCTTTGACCGATGATGCCAGAGTAAGGCAGGTTCCACCTGTGCTCTTGATGCCTTTGTTGGTAGAAACGTTACTACATCCTAGTAGATGGAAACCTCGTTGGGACTGCCGAGCTGGGAAACGATCAAGTAGGCTCATAGCCTGGACATTGGAGGCCTTCTCGTGGTAGAGCGTAAATGAGCTGAGACTGCCTCTCATGCGTTGCCCCGAAACTGCTACATTGGTTCGACAATTAAGCTCCTTAGAGCTGGCCGATTACGAAGGACGGAACACTGTGGTGGGCACAGTGTTGATATAATGCAGCCCGTCTACTATTCACTCCCTCTGTCAGCGACTTGGAACTCGGGCTCAGGCATTGCAGCCGTATCTTACTCTAGCAGTGTCGGACAGAAACGATTCTAGGTCTACCTATTTGGTCGAAAAGACAGTGCCTTCGGAGGGGTATGGTATCGTCTCTTACCTCTTGAGTACTTTCCTAGGCTACTGTCTGTTACTATCGGTCGCTCCCCGTCCAGCGACATAGTCTTTGTGGATCGATGTGTTAGTAGACATCACGCTGTATTACGGTGGCGCCGAGAGGAGGGTACTGGAGCAATGCTAGCTCCCACTGTGTAGGAACACTGTATGATAAAATCAATACCTCGTTATCTGGTCAGCACGTCCCTAAGTACGTCCTCGGCAACGTGGGTGCAGATTCCAGCGCTTGCCGAACTGCCTTTAAAGGTAGGAATGCAGTTGAGACTGGGCAGCGAGTCCACGGAGTGTCGAGTCATTCGGGCGGACTCTGGTGAGTTTCCCATCTACCTGAAAAAGAGGATCTCTGGGATTGTTTTTCCGTGTCAGGATGCCTCGAGTTCCACATGCCTGCTGATACCGTTCTCGAAACGCCGGACAACTCGTGCCTACCTACTGAGATGGTATACGGCGAGTCTGTGACTAAGATCAGGTATGGCGCTTCCTTGGTAGGATGTCTCTCTGTGCGTGAATTGTTTTATTATGCAATGACTAGCGAGCAGCTGAAGAGTATCTGTTCGCGTTCCTCGGTCGGGCGGAATAGTTTTATCGGGGAATTGACATAATGCACGCCACCCGGGCCAGTAGGTGCGAGAAAAAATGGAAATCTTTGGAAAGCTTCTCGAGCTTCCGTCTTCAATTGATAGTAATGTGTGTGGACGCGTTTCACCGTTGTTGCTAGGTATGCTAGAAGGGGGTTGAATAATTTAACAATTGGTCGCAGCCGGAGTAATGCTCTTGTTGTCCACGCTGATCGAGGTGTATCGAGCTTTCACTGCCAAATAAGTACTACAGCTCATGGCTCCAGGGACGGTAAGGGCACGGGTGGAGATTAGTCTAGCGATTACCTTAGTCAGACTTTCCTTTAGCGTTAAAATATAACGACAGTTTGGCCGAGTGGTCTAAGGCGCTGGCATAAGGCGCCAGTCCGAAAGGGCGTGGGTTCGAACCCCACAGCTGTCACCTTTTTGTGTTTTTGGTCCTTTCGATGTCGGTTTCTGTCAACATGCTCTTCAGCTTGTTGTCTGCTGTATTAATGTGTCTCGATATACGGTCTGCTTCATCGATGGGATTTCTAGCTCGTTCGCGCAATCATGTGTACGCGTGCCTTTCGATCGGACGCGATTGCGGCGACGGATCCCAAATTTCAAGTCCCGAGCTTCTCAAATTTCAGAGTACAATATTTCTCATACTACTGTGGCTTCTACCGTTGCGACATCTTCTTGCCTTGCAGGTACTCGCGACTTGTCTAATGAATGGTACTTGACCGATCTTGGAGGAACAGGGACAGCTGTAGCTTAGCTGGGCTCAACATCCACCCCCAATGTTTTCACGACACACACCCCTTCCAGATATGCCTGCCCCCTGGCGTCGATGCAGAGCATCCGTTATTCAACAATGACGTATTGTTTGTCGGTAACAAATCAATTAAAGTGCAGCTGAGTTATCATCCATGATAAATTGACTGAGCACGTTTGAGTGTGATTTCCCTAAACCCCAATGTTGTGTCCCTCTCCAAAAGTACCATTTGTAATTGCCGAGCATATAACGAATCACTTACGCATCGACGCTCAAGGGTACGTATCTCTGATCCTAGGATTCGCAGGTACAGAGAATGGGTTGACCTGGTTACGGTATAGCTCTTCTATTATATCCGACGCGCAGTAGTAAGCGCGACTGTCGACAGGGCTCTTATCGTGTGGGTGTCCCTACGGGATATTTTCCCCGTTGGTTTTCGGGATTTTGCGCTGTGCCTCGTTATGCCTATGAAAGTAGAGTGTGAAGCACTGTACGACATGGAGACTGGAAGGGGCGAGAAGGACGCACTGGGATTTGAACTTGAGCGATATGCTCCATAGTCAGATGCTCTCCCAACTGAGCTACGCTATATCAATCTAATGCTCCCGGTATTGTAAAAAGCCAGCGCTGTAGTGATTAAGTGGTTTCAACGCTGACAGCCTAGGATTATATCCTGATGAAGAAGGCGCATCTGCATTCGTCGTACGATACACTGCAGTTATTGAGAATGACACTATCTGATATCCGCTCCAATCAACTGTACAGCGCCCACCTAGAGGAAAGATACGCGGTATTCGGACATGCTTTAAATAGGAGATTTCTGCTAACAGGCTTTTGGTATTTTCGCCACAGAGCTCCTGTCATCATCAGCTACCCTAACTCCCAGAGAGAAGAACCGGTCGAGGGTTCTGGCGAAGTCAAATGAAGAAAAGGCCCTTAAATGGGCTAGAAAACGGAAAAGTATGGTAGAGGCGGCACGAGCGAAAAATGCGGCAAAGTTAACCGGTAGAAATTGACGGCGAGTGCCTTTAAATCATCTTGAAGCCACAATAGTTTCATTCTGGCTAGGAGTCCTTACCGAGGAGCATACTTTCCAGCCTGATGTATTGAGCTCTCGGTCATCGCTGCGGTCGCGGTCTAGAGCAGCAAGTAGCCCTGCGAGTGGCAAGGTAGTAGTTATGGGATCAAGAGTGGGTGTAATAGAGACTCCTGCTCCCATGGCAGCGTTGATTATCGTTTCTTGTCTTCTCATATAAGAAATTATCTTATTTTCCCCAGCTCACATATAAGCATGATACGCCACAGTCCTCGGGAAAGGGAGCAGCTGACAGTGAATCTCGCAAGGGCAGCGGAGGCATCGTTATACCGCAGCAGCGGCGAGGGAGAGAGGTAGTGGGGAGGTTCATGATGGTGGAGTAACCGAATAGCTAGGTTGAAGCGTTACAATATGAAGTCGAATCTTTGAGGTTAGCGCTGGGAGAAGCTCTAGTTAAGGCTAAGAAATGGAAATGTCGCTGCAAAAAGGTTCATCTACACAGTGACTGCTCAGAGTAGTGTGGGTGTCTCCAGGCATCCGAGGCATTGGCTCAGGCAGAGTCCGTAATTTGGCAGCAAAGGCGGGAGGTAGGGGACCTTCTATTCAGTTCTAGGAACAGATTAGTCATCAGCTCTCGGATCTACGAAGGCCTTATAGAGGATCAATGTTGGAGGAAGAAACTGTTCCAGAGGATATCGCTGTAGCTGTCTCCCGTTTGGGGCCGTTAGTCTCTTTTCTTGGTAGGGCAGATTGTGCGATCGTCAGGCGGATAGCTCGGAGGAATGTAAGCTGGCTTCAGGATCTCCATTATTGCTCTGGTATGTCAGCGGATAAAGCCTCTATGGCTAGCGAGCTGACGGCGAGCTTTGGAGAGAGAGGCAGATCGGTGCCGCAACCGGTGGATCGTTCTCGGTCTCCATCACCGGATGAGTTGCAGAGGATGGTCTACCAGCTTGGTCACATGCTGCGACATGATGGGCGTTGATTAGTACTCTTTCCTCCAGCTCGTAGCTTGATTGTGTTTTAGTATGTTGGGTGTGAGGGTCCTTCTATTATTGTTATATTTATTCAGCCAGTGTAATCTCTTTGGTAACTCTAACAAGCTACACTTCTTAATCTTCTACTGCTACTTTGCATTCAATCATGCTCAACGATGCCCAGCGAGCAGCTCCAATGGCGGGGGCAGCGGCAATGTGCTCTCCGTCGTCATCATCATTATCATCTTTACAACAGACAGCCTCGGCGTCATCATCATCATCAACGCTGGCCGTGCCTCAGAACCCAATGGGAGGAGGCGCCGAGTCCATGCCGATGAAGAGCACTTTGACAGTGGTAATGTTTCTATATAGTATTCATGTACTTTATGCGTATACTGTATGGTACTAATTGCCCATCCAGATCGGTTAGGCAAGCTCGAAAGGCCTTTATAATCGAACGAATTTGAACCTGCCTGCACATTTGTATTACTAACTGCTTCACTAGGACAACAAAATATGTCAATCTGATTCGTATAACAACCTCCTGTGCATTATACTGGTTCACAATCCTGTAGCGTATATGAATACACTATTTAAGATAGGGTGTACTTTATTACGTAGGTGCCCGAGGACTTGCCAGCCATTAAATACCGTCACACAATGGTGCTTATCTCTAGAGGAATATACAGTCGTAAAATAGAAGAAATGGTTTGTAACAGCCATGAGGCAATGGAAGTAGCCCATAGCCGAGCAGCAGGGCAGGAGGACGAAGAAGACGATGAAAGCCCTAAAAATGAGCATAGCGCCGCGACAACGGAAGGGTCGAACAACTCCAATAGCCCTAGTAGTGTTGCTGCTACGGACGGCACGGTACCTGGCACGACCGCTGCCTCAGCTGCCACAACGACCACGGCCACTAGCTCGCCTGATGCTGAATGTCGTTGCCGAAGGAGAAAGACTAGAAAGGAATTTAAAAAGTAGAAGCGTTTGAGTGATAAAACAGTAACCAGTGGTACTTTTGTTAGGTGTTATTGCTCTTTAAGTCGATCGTTATCAGCTTACTCGCTACAACAACAACAGCAGTCTTCGTCATTGATGCAAAGACAAGGCACTGGGCCATGGCCTTATAACCCATCTATCAGCTCTAGTGGTTTAGCCAGTCCCAGCTGTGCTGGTTTAGCTCGATCAGTGACCAGTGAGAGCGGACTCAGTCTGCAGGACAGGGCGACAACTTCACTGGACCTACGAAGAGGATGCTCGGGATCGATGGCTGTTATTAGTAGGATCGCATTTGAATCGGTAGTATGGTGCATGGGTGGAGCTAAGATTCCTGGAACATAATGCACAGTATAACCTGCGGTATTTATATCACCGGTTCCCCTTTTATAGGCCCCTATAATATAGGGGGTCGTCGATGTATTAGTAATCAGTACTGCATTTCAGTAGCAGCTTCATTTCCTAGTATAGATGTTTTTAGAGTCAGTGGAAATTGTTACGTGAGAGTGAGCCTTGAACTTTTTTCGAAACCAATCTGAATTATTCTAGTCGACCGGCTTCCCATTTCTACGCTTGCTAATTCAAGCCCCCCTGTGGTCTTAAACATCATTTGCAGGCCACAGCATGCTCCGAGGATGTTATACAATAAGACGAGGAACGTCAATTACTAATGCTTGAGGGGAGGGGTCGAGTCAAATAATACAGTGTGCGCAATCTAGGCCCCCGACAAAGCATATAGATTGAATATTTTTGTTTAGACACTCTTCTCGTGGTGTTTTATTATTCCTTCACTCTATAGCTCTTTTTATAAGAGAAGGTGTTGGATCAGGGAATGTAGATATAAGTTGTCGAAATCATAAAACTTCTGTATATACCAGAACTGCATGTGAATTTTAATGATAAATCAATGTAATGCATATTTACCATAACGATGTTTAGGTTTCCCATAAATACTCATCTACCATACCAAAGCTTACCAGCTTCTCAGCAGCTATCAACACATGCCTTATATTCGTATTAGCCGGGGACTTACCGCCTTCGGGAACAGCTCCGTGGACGCCCTCTGCCAGTCTGCTCAATCGAAGAGCGTCTGGGCGAACACCAGGCTCATCAGCGTCGTCGCATTCATCCTCACAAGTTGATTCTGATGTGTCTCGGGAAAGCTCCGCGTCGTCGGGTGTGAATCTAGGCATTTGTCGAGTGAGCGCGGTAGAGGGCGTTGAATGCGGCTGTTTCCCGCTCTTTGGTGGACATAAGAAGCGTTCTGGAGGGGCAAACAGGAATAGCTCGGACAATCAGCATAGAAGGTCTGGCAGCGAAGTCGAAGTGCAGGATGATGAACGCATAGTAAGCTTGTTGCTTGGGGCCGGCTAGATGTTTTGAACAGTGGAATCAATTCTTTCGAGAGATTTGAGATTCTTCCGTGACTTACAAACGTGCATTTCATACGTTGAAGAGGTATGGCAATCTGCGAAGAATCAATGCAAGGTTCGATCGAGGGAAGCCAACATATCTCATCTTTTCAGGAGGACGATTTGAGGATGCTGGAGCTGCGCCTTCGGCAATGGCAGAGGCAAAGGCAGCACCTTGATGAGGATTCAAAGCCATTGGCTGTGCTACTGGTCATCAGCGACTTTGATAGGAAAATGGATATTGATAGGAGAGAGCATATCTTCACTAAGGACGAGAAGCAAGATCTGAAGAACAGGCATACATTACTGTCCGCATCGGTCGACTCTCTGTGGGACAAATGGGGCCCTCGAGGAGAGAACATTCTGGACGATAAAGTTACCACCTCTTGGGACGGCGATAAGCTTCATTCGGTGATCACCGACTTATCAACGAGGCTTGCTCATGCTTATACGACGACTGCTCGACTGCCCGAAGATGCTACATAGTTCGAGTGGTAGTTCCTTCTAGCATCACCATCACAGTAAAGGCCCCTTGAGTGTCACTCCCACCTTTGCTGTCGGTGATCATGGCTATTCCCTTTGCTATTCTTTACACTATTTCTCACAACCACCACCACCACCGTAGACACGATTTTATGTTAGTGTACGTCGGTCTTGCAGCTGTCTTATCATCGCCGTTATCCGGATAGGATGCCTCCTCCTCCTGCTGTCTTAGCCTCCACGGGCGGAATACTGGTTGTTCTCTATAACACTGTGTTTATCTATGTATTCCCCTTCCGGATGCTTGGCGGAAGAGAGCTACTATGGTTATGATGATGACGCTATAGTTGCTGATCGCTTATTCGTCCGAAGTATTGGGTACATTGCTTGTTCCTATGCTCGTTGTGGCATTGGAAAAATGGTCCTATTGTCCTATTGTCAGCAACAACAACATAATCATCATCATCCTTCACGGTAAAACCTGCTGAAAGTTATTTTATCGAGTTGAGATCTCCTCACCATTGCTTAGTCTCCTGGTGTCGAGCCCATCTCTGTTTCTCGTGCCTGTACTACCATTGCAGTATATACCTTATCTGTTGAGCTCTCAGTAGCGTGCCCTTGCCCCACCGACCCCGCTTAGTGCAACGTTTTGTACTTCGCCCCTGCGGCCTACTTGGTCGCAAATGTTCAATGTTGTGAGTCGTTTCACCACGCTCTCTCGGTGCCGTTTAGTAAGCGTAGAGCTGAATGCCTTATTTGTGTGGTAGAGTTGCTGCCGCTCAACATGTGTTTGTTGTTTCTTTCGTTTCAATTCTGTGTAATATTGTTTGATGTGCTTCCACTACCGTTTGCAATTTCCTGTGCTTGGATCCTCCAGTGGGTGCTCGTCGCCCACTAGGAGGCATCCTATTCACGGAACTTGTAGGTGTGCAACAACATCAACATCGTACCTTGTCTCATTTGTCGGCTTCAGCAACGGTTTGGGTTGAACAAGTCACATGCAGTTCAATCGGGATTACTCGTAGAACTGATCTTATCATGGTCCCTGCCATCTAAGACCCAAAGTAGCCGTTGGGTTTCATATCTTCCTTTTTGTAATGGCGGCATCATATAGAAACGAGGAGCACACTTCGTCATCACTGAGCTGGCGGACTAAGTTCCTATGGCTCGTGCTGGCGTTAATGCTCACCACGTTCCTGGGTTCTACGCTCTACTCTCTCATAATGCGACCCTTTGTTACAATAGGCGCCATCACTATATTCGTCTGCCTTATGTGGTAAGTTCATCACGTCTCCCTGGTGTGATCGAGAAATAGCCTCAGTGGCTGAGTTGTTATAACGTAGCGTTGTCAGTAATGTACCACTGGCGGTGGCTCAGTTTGAGTCCGGACTTCCGCTTGCTCTTTAAAGGTGTCCCGATCCCTCTGCTCCATGCTGACTTAGTTAATGCTAGATCCATCCGCTCAATCAGGTATTGTGGATCGGACACGAACGCTCTTCATAGCAGCAACGAATTCGAGAATATCTTCTGGACCCTCATGTGCATGTTCTGTAAGTGGGCTCCTCGTACTCGACTTCACTGAAGGAGAGATATCTCTGAAGCTCGCTCGCTTATCAGGAAACGTCTTACGCACGAGAATCAATTCAGAGCTTACTGGAGGATACGTATACTTTTTTCGTATCACTTTTGTTTTGCTTCAGCAATGGTCGTGTTTTTGGCCCTTCCTGATTCCCCACTAAATGTGGCGTCCATATCGAGCCCAAGCGGTGCCGTTGGGGTAAGAGAGACAGTGTTCAATCATCATTCTCTACTACTGTGGTGAACCGATCCACACAGATACCAATCCTTGTTGTATGTGGCCCGAGTATCGCATTATGGGCTTTCCGACGGAGTCACCGAGCGGAGCTGACTGAGAAGCCAGGAGTGTTTCTACGACGGGTGTCGTCACAGCTGCTCGTGAGTGTCTGGCGTATCCTGCTACCGCGAGGGTCTGGTTTCGGATATTCGGTCACTGGGGTTCTTTTCCGGTATCTACGTTTATCAAAGGTTGGTCTCATTTTAGCAACACTCGACCCCAGCGGAAATGAACATTGTGAAGGAGGCTGTTGCTTCGTTGGACGACTATCTCAGGCAGTTAGATCACAAGTAGGTCGATGCGCTAGGGTGAAGCTGCCGTGATTTTCTGTCACTTTGTGTGTACCCTAGGTACCTACCGTCGACGTTAAACAAGTTCTATAACTACAATCGCATTTTATACGCCGAGTCTAAGATTATTCAGATCTTTAGGGAAGCTACGAGCGATGTAAGCATCGGGGTGGTGTGCTTCTGCAACACACTACAAGCCTACTGTGCCGCAATACTCTTCACCGGGTGGTGCGTAATATCAGCAGACAGTGGGTGGCACAACAGTTTGTGTTTGAGTTTTTGCGATTATAATTTGAATCTTCATTGATTACCGGTGGTGTCGCTTCAGAAACGCCACTTCTCCTACCTCGTATTGAAGTCGAAGTTGCCGCTCATTCTATACAAAGTGAAAGACCATCCGATGATGCCACATAGGAGAATGCTCATCCAGGTTAGATCTTTCGCTAGGATCATCAGTTATGATTGTGACACGAAGGTACTGTCGACGGAGCGCTTGCACGATGAGAATGTGCCTGCAAGAGCACTAGTGTTACATGCACTACAGCAGCTTAAGGTGTCCAGTGATCGAGAGACGATTGAGATCGCCGTGAGGAATATCATATGCGGTAGGGTTAAATTGATATTGGCGTTTTGGCACTGTTTTACTCTCGTGATCTTGGAAGACGATATATTTCTGGCCTATGCAGGTACTCACGGGCGAGACTTAACTGAGCTCAAGGCGTTGATAGACTCCAAAGGCTCATATCAGTCGTTGCATAAACTGGTTTATCATGACCTCAAGACACGCTCTATCAGGCAAGCTTGAAGACGAACTATTAATTCTCATCTCTCTCCAGGCATGAGATATCTCGCCATATGATAACCGAAGCACACTTGCTGAGGAACTCTAATACCTCACTGAGGCGGGATCTGCGTAGGTCTCCAATTCGGGCCTTGGAACCTTCTCTTGGAACGTCTTTTTGTATCACGGCAATTACTCGTCAGTAGAAAGCTGAGGTTTCTGCTGCAGTTCTCGGGACCGATATCGCACGCATTCCATAGTCCCTCAGGTACGTCTTCTGGACTCGATGGTGGTCCGCTAGCTATGCGACGGAACAACTCAATGCCCAGCCTTCAAAGTATAAAAGAACAATATGATAGAATGGCGGACGCCAACAATCTGAACTACGGCGATGACTATCTCGTGGATCAAATGAACATTCGTGGAGCGACCGATGAGTGTAAGCCTGGCATTTCTACTTTCATCCTCAAATCACCGATTTTCTACGTACTTTCGGAAAGTCACTCTCCTTGGCACAGCTTCGTCCTACTCTGTGTGGTAGCCGAGCTTTGGCTGGCATACACATTCGCTGGCTCATCGTGCTAGACGTGCAAGTTACACTCGTCATGTTGTTAGTTCAAACTATATGTTCCAAGCTTGCAGCTGAACGCCATCAGTCCATCGTCGCATATTTGACCGAGGTACTCAGGTAACCTCATGCTATATACTGCATATTGCATGAGGCTATCTTGTGGCCTGGGAGTCGTGGATGGTCATTGCCGCATATAATATGCGGGACCTAGCGGGTCCCACCCACATTCCCTGGAAAAGTGTATTGTTTCACTGTCCCGTGGGATATTATCCACGATTATCCACGGATTACTATCAACCGGGCGCCGGTTACCAGAGAGTCTCCGGCGGAAATAGTTAGGGAGGTGCTTATGTCTCTTGAACCGTGCGAAAGTGGTTGCTAACAGATCAATATTTCGGAATGGGATTTTTCATCGTGTTGGCCGACATTTCTTTGCCGACCAATCGTAAGTCACCAATGTGAAAAAGCTGCTGAAGCGCTTACCCTTAGGGTAAGAGCTTCGGTATTCCTTAGGGCAATATCCCTTGTTGTGAGGGAGTCTTAGGGGTAGTTGCGCAAAGGGCAACCCGGTACGCTTGGGCCGAGAACAATTTCTTATGAACTGGACTGCCCAAGTTTGCACTCAAACCTTCGGATTGCTTGGATGGATTATTGCTTAGTGCTGGGTACTGGAAGGTCTGCATCTCATTCAACTGTTCAAGGGTCGGCTCAGCACACGACTCTCGTGTCTCCAAAAAGATTCTGGTCATCATAGTTGACTCAATGGCGTTGCAGACTTATTTTCCAGAATGGGTTGGGGGATCCTAGTTATAGGCTTTTCGCTCAACATGAGTTGTGTCACTATCATCGAGCTAAAGCACACGTGCAGATCCGACAGGATGCTCAGTGATGAGTCATCACTGATGACCCAGGATTAGGATAATCCATAGGATTATCGAACATGAGGTTAGATGGACAATCGATGGCAACTCATGCTCTGTCAGTGTATCTCGAAGATACTCTCTCCCGAATATGCAGATTCTACCGTCGGAGCTCGATACATGCCGTTAGCGTTTGAGGTTCAAAGACTTCGTTGAGATCGAGTCTCGTCAATAACCTAAGAGTTAGTGAAATGATACATACGGTCACGTGTTTCCAAAGCATTCGACGGCTCGGTGTTGTGATGTGCAGCCTCAGCACTGCTGCGCTCAGGTCCGGAGCTTCACGAACCTAGCTTGCTCATCCACCTAAGGAGAGCTATCTTCCCAAGAATGAACACGGGGCTCTTGTCGGTCCCAAATTTTCTGCAAAAATTGCGCAGGCCCTGCGCTGCAAGGTGCTCCACGGTCTTAGAGCAGGAGTTTAACTGTCACACTGGAGGCTCAAGCCTGGAGCAAACTTAAAGTTCGAGACTTGAGACTACAAAATTGATCAACCTTCACGTTTTCTAATTTTTTCATCGCTCACGGTGCTCTGTATTAGATGAAATTCTTGCTGGATCTGCACAAGCAATGTCTGCCAATGACACGAGTGGCCCATACGAGTTCTCCGTTAACAGGTAGCAAGGCGAACGCCTCTGTGGCGAGCATTCGTCATCATTGTTAGGCGGATATTTGAAAATTGCCATACAAAGGTCCTGTCTGACGTCGATGATACACTGGTATGCTCTGGCGGTATGCATCCAGCTGGCTGTGACACCAAGTAAGGCTTGAATGGTCTTCACTAGTCGCTGGCACTAAGAAGTATGTCTAACGACCATATTCTCGCTCCTAAAAGCATCCCAAGTCACAGGCAGCTTAGGATTGCATGGTCGCTCTATTCTGTAGCACGGTTTCTCTGCTCAGTTACCCTCGCAAGACAGTGTATCCGGGAGTTGGAGCGTTCTACCGAGAGCTTGACCTGGGAGTGTAGGTGTCGACTACAGTGTGTTTTCTTCCGTGTTAACACCTAACTTGTCCGTCGCCCTCCGTCTGCAAGTGGTTTCTCTCTTAGTGATCATCCCGAGCCGTGGCCATCTAGTCCGAACGACAGCTACAACATTCTCGGCAATTTAGTTTTTCTTTCTGCGCGTCCGCACGTCTATAAAGACTTGACTGAGAATAAGAGCTATGAGAAGTTCATCAAGTATTACCAAGATGGCATCTTACACTGTAACGCCGTTGCTCTTGATTTCTCTGCGTTATGGCGTCGACTGCAGGTGTTCCGACCCTCCTTCCTGGATCCATGACCAAGGGGGCAGATTTCCTCCTTCGGGAGAGACTAGAGCCTTTAGCAGAGAATAAGTACACCAACTTTAAAGAGTAAGTGTAGTCACAGAGGAATAATCTTGTGGAGCCTGCATTAATCAGATCTGCAGAGGGTCTATTCATTGACCTGTTAAGTTTGACCGGATATTGTGCCAACTAGGTACGCCTCTCTGTATCCTGAATACGACTTCGTGTTCATCGGCGACAATGGTCAAGCAGATGTTAGAGCGGCCGCGAAAATGATGGAGGTACCGTAAATTACTCCCCTCCCGGAAGCTGTGCGCATTGTTGGCAGGTTCCATTTGCGAACTTGAAAATGGCGTACATACATAAAGTTCAAGATGGCGAGACCTACGGCTCACCTCCTAAGGGGGACAAGAGACTCTCAAAGGTGTGGCGCTTCTGCTGAGTCCATTGCCTCACGGGACTCGCTCAGTTTTTCTTCTTTACCAACTACGTACAAGCTGCTACTCATGCCTACAAGCACCAATTGATATCTTTCGAGGGAATTAAACGATTGGTGCAACAAGCCAATGACGAGTTTGATGCGATAGAGTAAGCAGGACTTATTACTGTTTTAATTGTCGACCTGCCGTGATTAACATCATTCAGGCCCTCTCTCAGCAAGGAGCATCGGCCGACACTGCGGGCGGATATTGACAAATCCACCGAAGAGTGTCTACAAGCCATACACGATAAGGATCCGTTGTTCCGGTTAGAAAAACATCATAAAGAAGACAACAAGGCCACGAAGGAAGGCGATGAGACTACAAGCAAGAAGCCTGAATCCAAGGAGGATGAGACCAAGAAGGCAGCCGAAGACAAAGGAGGTGCTGAAGATCAAAAAGTAGAGATGAATGGCCCTTTAGCGTACTGCGCATCATCCAATAATGCTCTTGCAATATCAGGCCTCACCTACCACCGAGGCTTCAGCTGAGCCTAGTAGTCTCTCCGTAGAGAACAAGACTCCAGCGAAAGCGGAAGAGAGCTCGAAAAAAGTACCCGAGAGCATGGATTGATTTCAAATGTATCGAAGTTGCTGTATGATTCTCTTCATTATTCCTGTTGCGAGATTGTGTTCGCTGAATACTTGCCACATTCACCAGTCTGTCGTTTACCGTTGACGATTGTATAGCACTTGACTATTTCAACGCACTTGTCCTTCTTCTGTAGAGTTCTAGTTGGCTTTGGACTACCCAGTGGCCCATGTCAATCTCGGGGTAAAGCCTTATGAGATAAACCCTACGAGTGCTACCCTGATGGCAAGGATAGCCCCACTCTAGCATATTCAGCCCGGTCATGGCCTTACACTTGTAAATGCGAGTACATCGTGGTGCAACTTAGAGCACCCTCTGTACTCACCATTAAGTTTATATCCTTTCCTCAATGCACAGTGGTTCATCCACCAAGCAGTCTCCGCTCCGTGAGACAGATGCCTTGACGCCTGCCGAAGATTGCCGTACGGATACAGTTCACAAATCCCTTTAAAAGGCGTATCTTAGGCATTTCTAGAGCTCTCCGCAGGGGAGGCACTCTATCACTCGGGGAGGCAGCCCTTTGTATGCAGCCTCTCGTCCTTAGCCATGGAGTGCTGGCTAAGGAAATAGCAAAGGCTGTGGAAGTGTAGGTGAACTGAAGTGGTGCATTTGCGACGATGATGAGGTTGATAGCTGGTAGGCTATCTTCGCTTAAGACTGACTGGCGTGAGAGGCAGACATGTCTGGAGAGGCTTGCTAGGATTGTTCTCGGATGGGTACCAGTATTGTTATCAGTCGACCATGCTTAGATGTATGCTTCACTAGGATGCGTGCGCTCCGTCCCAGGACGATCTTATGAAGTTCGACCGAGAGCTCACCCGGCCATTAGTTACACAGGTAGGCACTGTTATTTGCTGGGTTAGGGTAATAGAGCATTCAGGTTAAAGACGACCGAACAGCGATTGTCAAGCATATGAGCATGTTATGCATTGTCTTCGGTGCGTCAGCCTATGGTGAGCCATCGGCGAGAGTTCCAAGAGCAGTGCATTTCTCAGCTTCTCATTTGAGTGCTCATCTTCTCCCAGCTATGATCGAGCCATTATTAAAGCAATGCACGGTAACTGTAGCTGTCATAGCGGAGAGCGCTACACAAGCGGTAAGCTCACACTCTAGGCAGTGATCGTCATCTGGGGTTCTCAATCTCAGATTCGCGGTCTGTCCGGCTGTGGATGTCGGAAGGTGCTCGAAACAATCATAAAGCAACACAAGCATGTTCACCCCGTAGCAAGGCGACGCGTTCTTGAGATTGTAGCTGCACAATTATGCGCAACTTGTGAACAGTGGGAACGTTGTGGCCAACGCACCCAGGACCTCGCCACCGAAGCGATCAGGCGAGGCTATCAGGGGTTAGTTCCTGGAAAATTTCCCGTGTGCTAGGTCAGGGTTGCGGGACAATTCCCCTCCCGTGAGGCGTGCGGCGAGGCTCGCACTGTGTCGTCTCTGCTACTTGGGGTGCTCACCAGACACTGCTAAGGTATCCTAAGACGGTAACTTCTAAGCTAGGCTAGGGGGCACTTAGACACTATGGCACTCAATGGATGTGGCACAACAGAAGACAGCAGAAGACTTGCTCGAGGCCGGCCATGGTGTTCTTTTTTCGGAAGGTGCCTTTGGCGAGGAATGTCCCCATGGAGATTTTAATCGAAGCATCGCCGCGGTGAGGATAGAAAATTTAGGTCCTATGCCAAGCTCATTTCCTGTGTAGAGCTCTCGGAGTCCAAGGCCCATTGAAGCTGAGGAGGTCCTGTCTATGAACAGCAGCCCTTCTCCGGCGCTGTCTCCCTCAGCATCACGTGGTCATCCTAGAATATCATGTGACACACCTTCCAAGCCAATCTCTAGGCGATCCCCACGCCAATCGTCCACTAGTAGGCTCACTAGTCATTTGGATCTGCATCACTCTGTACAGGACTATCAGTATCATCTCTAGAGACTCCCCACCGTGGCCCTGCATCCGGCAAGCGTTCTGCCAATGCCTCGTAGGCTATCTAGGACCCACAAAGACATGGATTCTGTGAATTAGCCGCTCTCCGGGCCTCCGGCCATCTCTGCCCAAATCACCCGCATCAACCACAGTATCGCCGGAAGAGATTATCTCATCTCATTTAGTGAGCCACGGAACAGACGTGGCACTCAGCCAGACTCGAACGCTCTTTAGACCTCCTTGGAGGCCGAACCTGATGACCCTCTCACTCTGGCCTCTCTAGCGGACTTTTTCACCAGCGGAAAGTGTTCGGCAACTGTGAGCGCTCGGTAATTCGATTCTAATAGGGCACCGTCTTCGCAGGATGTTATCCCCGTCTTGGACCGTCTGGTTGCTGTTATTGCTTCAAATGGAGAGCATTCTCCGGAAAGTGATGCGTGCCCCGCCACACCATGGAAACCCCGGTGTTGTCCATCAGGCCGTGCCTTGTCAGCGGCTCTAGTTAAACTGCTCGCGGGTCATTCAACACAACAACGAGAACTTCTGAGAGCCCTAATACGTGGCGAGGCTCGACTGGGTTAGCTCACTCCTGAAATGCTCCTCGCACTACCAATCCAGATCCGGTACTGACGAGCTCCTTCCCCGTCCCTCTGGCAATTGAGGAGTTTGCAAAGACGTTGGCAGCTGAGTCATTGGAGGCTATCGTGAAAGTGATGGAGCTCCTGGGCGATGCTCAGTTCTATACCGATGCCCATCGAAGGCAGGCATCGACATGAGTTGTCAGTTCTGAATACCGTGGATAGATATCTTCTTGAAGGACTGCCATCACAGAGGCCTCCCGTCATCTCTCTGCTAGAGAAGCTTAGTAGGCTGAGTCTGCTTGGAGTCACCATCTGACCTTGAAAGGTATATGTCTGCTGGAGCATGGCGACATACTAGGACAAGTAGCCGCGGCAGGCGTTACCCAACTGCTTGGTTCTGAGGATAGGCCAGATATCCTCGAGGTGCTTCGTAAGGAGTTATCTCCCTTAGTGAGTGCGCCCCTCCACCGTAGTCCAGCGAGCCTGATGTCCAGGAATGGAACCAACTCGTCCGAGTCTGTCCCCACCTAGATCGGCGGCCGCGGAGCTCTACCAGCAAAGCCTCCTCAGGCGAGAGTGGCCTAAGTGTTATAGCCCGCCTATTGAAGGCCGACAGGGATAATGAGAAGCTAGAGCAGGTCCAAGAGTAGTCCAGGCATCCTGGAGCATGATCAGGGCAACCAGTTTGACATAAGCCTCTTTACTGTAGGACCTGCTAGAAGCTGCCCAACTCATCATGTCACCAGCGGTGAACCCAGTGACTTGGCAAAGGTCGAGGTCTCCGCCTCGTGTGCTGCCAGATGCGTTTTGTCCTTAGCCGATTCGCGCGCTTACTCATGCTCGTATTTGGGTTAATGGGCCACTCTACGATGACAGAACAGAATTGCAAGAACTCGAACAACACTAAAGCAGCAGCGGTACGGAGGTGGCATGGCGGCTCTCTTGCATATTCCTGCGCCTCAGTTTGAGCTGTTGCTGGCGATGCTAGAGGTGAAGCCAGAGCTTTTCACTGACTATGTTGAAGTCACCATATCTACAATCGCGCACTTCATATCGCAACAGGGAGTCCTTGAAGACCCACAACTAACTAGTGGGATGCTCGATGTTGGGTTCGAACAAAGCTTCTTTATAGATAAACTGAGGACCGCATTGTCAGCTTTAATGCGTGTATCAAACGAGCCCAAGAGGTCTCTGGAGGCTTTACTAGCATGGCTTGTAAGGAGCGCTCTCCCTGCCTGCAGGCAGCCACTCCACATCACCGGTTAGGGTGCCACCAAATCAACTATTTTTGGTCCTCTGATGATGGCTGATATTTTTGTGAATGTTGTACGCAATGAACCTTGTCTTCTCCTCACTCTATCATGAGCAGGCGAGAGACATGGAGGAAGGTGCTCTCTCAGCCTATTATGGAACGGTAGCGCCTGTGTTGGCCACCATCATCGACGGTGAAGTAGCTCCGGAGGTACGTAGAAAGACATATGGTCGCTAACGGCCTCAGTTAAGGTGAACGAAGAGGCTGTTCGTCTGCTGGGAAGGCTCAGTGAATTAAATAGGTCCGATTAGAGTGCCAGATAGACGCCACGATATTCTTGTCTCATACATGGAACCACGCCTGCCTTGGGTTGAACGTTTGTATCTAACCATTTTGTACAGCTGCTTATCGGCTCCTTCACTTCCTTATGCTCTCACACAATTCTCAATCGTCATCAGGTGGTCGAGGTGGCCATCATGAAGAAAGCGAGTCATCATCCTCATCATCACGAGGGATGATGAGAGTGCCAACTTGGATAACAGCAATATCGGACATGCTAGATCGACTAGTCATGGTTCTTCTGCGCGATGACCGAAAGCTAATTGGATGGCTCAAGACCTATGACCAATACGGCAACATCGTCTTGAACGACACAGTGTGAGTCCGTTGAATACCAGGCCCAATAGCGCGTATTCCTACCTCAGAGAGAGGCATATTGTCGAAGGCGTGTATGCGGACATTGGCCTTGGTGTGATGATCATTCGAGGCGAGAACATCATACTGTTTGGAGAAGTTCACTCACTAGACATGGAGCCTGCCCTCCGAAGAGTTAGCAACCCATCTCATTTAGGCTTTCTATTTCATCTTCACAGGCGCCGCTTGGGCAAGTTCTTGCGATGGAGCAGATGCAGGAAGAACGAGAAGCTATGGAGGTGTTTCAGCCCTTGAGCGTGGTGCTATAAGATATCTTTTGTCAGGGAAAACTGGACCTCGCATTCTTGGACGACGACCTCTAATGTGGCTCGGTGTGTTTATTTTGTGAAATTGTACTGTTTCATCTAAACCTGTGGCAGTGGTGTTCATCGATTCAAGTATCCTGCCTTTTGAAGCTTCATGAGGTAGACAAAACCGTTGTACCACGCACAACTTAGCGGATCACAGTTGCTCAGCATTTCGTGGCGTAACGATGATACCACTACGCCTTGTGTGACAGCCGTCCAAGGGTGATGGCCTAAACAAAGATAGAACTATTGAGTGTTCGCCGCACCCTTCAGAGCCCGCTACCTGGCTCCCCTGCTTGGGGTGTGACAGTCCCACGGTCGCAGCGCGTTCTGTCTCTCACTTGAATACTTGCTAAATCTTTCCGTTTTCTTAACGCCTTGTTGCACATAAAAGTATTCACTGTTAAGATGTTCCGTTCATTCTCTTGACGCAACTCGTTGATGGATGCAGGCATAATGAATGAGTGAGTAGG
>JAAPAO010000651.1:0-18869 GCA_013115145.1 Perkinsus chesapeaki
GAAGGCCCCGAGTTCAAACCTCGGCACGTCCATGCCTTTCACTGAAAGCCTTTCAGTGTAGAATACACCTTGTTTCCGGTGCAAGTCAGAGGAATATCCTCCATTTCCCTACTGGGCGTGTGGTGTAGTGGAATCATGTCTGCTTCGCATGCAGAAGGCCCCGAGTTCAAACCTCGGCACGTCCATGCCTTTCACTGAAAGCCTTTCAGTGTAGAATACACCTTGTTTCCGGTGCAAGTCAGAGGAATATCCTCCATTTCCCTACTGGGCGTGTGGTGTAGTGGAATCATGTCTGCTTCGCATGCAGAAGGCCCCGAGTTCAAACCTCGGCACGTCCATGCCTTTCACTGAAAGCCTTTCAGTGTAGAATACACCTTGTCTCCGGTGCAAGTCAGAGGAATATCCTCCATTCCCCTACTGGGCGTGTGGTGTAGTGGAATCATGTCTGCTTCGCATGCAGAAGGCCCCGAGTTCAAATCTCGGCACGTCCACGACTTTAAGTGTAAAGTGTTGCCTATTTACCGTGAGCCTGGTGCAGTTCAAGGTAGTATCTTCCAAACTATCATTGGGCGTGTGGTGTAGTGGTATCACGTCTGCTTTGCATGCAGAAGGCCCCGAGTTCAAACCTCGGCACGTCCATGCCTTTCACTGAAAGCCTTTCAGTGTAGGATATACCTTGTTTCCGGTGCAAGTCAGAGGAATATCCTCTATTCCTCTACTGGGCGTGTGGTGTAGTGGTATCACGTCTGCTTTGCATGCAGAAGGCCCCTAGTTCGAACCTCGGCACGTCCATGCCTTTCACTGAAACCCTTTCAGTGTAGAATACGCCTTGTCTCCGGTGCAAGTCAGAGGAATATCCTCCATTCCCCTACTGGGCGTGTGGTGTAGTGGAATCATGTCTGCTTCGCATGCAGAAGGCCCCGAGTTCAAATCTCGGCACGTCCACAACTTTAAGTGTAAAGTGTTCCCTATTTACCGTGAGCCTGGTGCAGTTCAAGGTAGTATCCTCCAAACTATCATTGGGCGTGTGGTGTAGTGGTATCACGTCTGCTTTGCATGCAGAAGGCCCCGAGTTCAAACCTCGGCACGTCCATGCCTTTCACTGAGAGCCTTTCAGTGTAGAATACACCTTGTCTCCGGTGCAAGCCAGAGGAATATCCTCTATTCCCCTACTGGGCGTGTTGTGTAGTGGTATCACGTCTGCTTTGCATGCAGAAGGGTTATCCATGGGAGTACGAGCTGGAAAATCTACGATTGCGCCAACGCAGAAGACACAAGGCTTGCACCCGGCATGACCTTGTATAAAACAACGGATGAAGAGGTACGTATTGAATATTTCATTTGAGATCTCCAATGGGAAAATTTCAAATTTTCCATAAACAACCTTGTAAAGTAAGATGTTTACCCAACGTGCAGGCAATCGGTGCAAGGGACAACAGGATTACATTTTACAGCTCACCTGGACCTCGGACATAACCCTCTTTCGCTCCATATCGTACGATGCATCGGCCAGCTCGTGTATCATTGTCTGTGTGTCTTCTCCAATGAAGCCTACTTCAGTGTACCTCAGAGCATGCGAGATCGCTTCACGACAGTAATGGCATCAGACACCACAAGCCCGTGTCTGCGTAAGTGCTTGCCTACTTTGTTGCAACGACCTTCACAAGAGGAGCACCGATAACGTCAGCCAATCGCCGAGCAATCTCGGTCTTCCCACATCCCGATGGCCCCTCCAGAAGGATACTGCGAGGTAGATATGGTGAAACGTGGAGCTTACGAATAGCGAAACTTACTTTGTCGGCAGAAGCTCCTTTCGGAGGCTAGCATCCGATATCTGTTGTCGTCTCCATCGATCCCTCACAGCGATGGCAACTACCCTCTTCGCATCGTACTGCCCGATAATAAACTGCCAACAGACTAGTCACGGCAGCTGCCTCGAGATTACAGCCGCCCACCTCGTCTAGATGCTTGACCAGTTCCTTTGGGGCCGGGCATGCATAGGAGGAGTCTTTCGCACTCCAAACCTTTGTTGGCTAAAAGCAGCCCTTCATCCACCGACTCTACTGTTACGAAACCGTTTGGACAATTCAATGGCGAGAGGAAAGTTCACGAAAGAATGGCTGGAAGTAACACCTACCTTAGCCGTAGTGCAGAGGAAGCGACGGGCAATACGTAGGCTCATGGGCGACGGTAAATCTAAGACCTGGTGTTTCGTTGCGGAGCGCAGTGTTTGCAGACCATAACCCATCACTAACAGAACTCAAGCCGCCCTCAAATTTGAAACAGTATAATACTAAACATCCAATTCAAGTGGTACACAATCATTGTCATCAGTTCTCACAAGTATTCGTTGCTCACTCTGGTTCCATCAGGTCTCGAGGTCGGTGCTACACGCCACAGGGCTAGCATCTGAAAGAGCGCTCGTAACGTCAAGATCTGATCAAGGTATTGCCAACCTGCTGTACTTCGATCACGCTTTCCTAACGCTTCCATCATACGCGTCCGCCTTTCGTTGTCTTCAGCTAGAAGTTGCCGATGCTAAGCCGTTAATAAAACTCAGATTCTCCAAGTGTTAGTATTTACCGTTTTTGCACGGTTTTCCGCAGCTTGTGCTTGGGCGTCGGCGAGCTGCTTCGTCAGGCTGTCAATCTGTATCACACTGTGACGCCCATGAGCGAGGCATCTCTACCTTATCCCTGAGGCTCTTAGCAACTCTGTCAACAAGCGCCATAGTGGCGTCACAGTCACCCGCTTCGCTCATCTTCATGCCTTGAGCCTTAGCAATAACTGCTAGACCGTGAGCGTACGATTCCATTACCTCGAGGGAGCTCTTCAACTTCTCGTTCTCCGCGTGAAGTCTATCGACTTCCTTCCGTAGCTCAGTAAGCTCCTAAGGCGAATAGTTCACCATCACCTTACCCACATCGCACCTGTTCGTGTGCGCTGATGATGGACTGGTAGCCGGCAACGATATTCTTCAACTGCTCATTGGAAACGCTCCTTCCTGTCGTTACTTCTTCACCAGTATCATCGTTATGAACACTTGGAGCGCCGCCGTTACCACTGTCAGTTGAAGCTAAAACTACGTATGTCAACATATGCTGGAAGTCCATGACGCGGCACGGAGAGCGAGCGTGCAGCTGGAACGGCGCATACCTTCAGCGCTTTGCTCGCTGATGTTGCCACTCGGTGTCGCCTTGGATAGCAGCCCTTGTACAAAACACTTCTTAGTACCGTCGAGGGTGCGTTGAAGGTCACTCCAAACTTCGGGGCCATCTAACGATTTTTAACGTAATCAGTGGAACTCCAGGGTAGCAACTGTAGTAAGTCAGTGTTAATAAAGTATAGTAAGTCAGTGTTAATAAAGTATAGTAAGTCAGTCTTAATAAAGTATAGTAAATCAGTCTTAATAAAGTATAGTAAATCAGTCTTAATAAAGTATAGTAAATCAGTCTTAATAAAGTATAGTAAGTCAGTGTTGATGGAGTATAATAAACAACTGTTGAGTCAACAGTGCTGACAAAAAAAACTGCACTGTAGGGCCACTAAAGCATGCATCATCAAGTAGATCTCGGACAGCTTACCCTTAGCCAGGATTCCATCTTCACTTTTCTGATACTTCAACTGTAGCAGTGCACTCATATTGCTCACAAATGTTTTAACTGTGACCTTACAAGATCAGCCGATCATCGCAGTAGTTCCTAGGCTCCCTATCTACCTTTGCTTCCACTGTGTCTTGGACGAGGGTATTGCCACTAGTCACTGATGCACCGAGTATGGCGCACGCGAGCCCGGACTGAGATGTAAAAATGAACAAGGGGCAGTTGACAATTCATGGAACACCTTTACTCTACCACTCTAACAGAACGCTTTCACTTTACCACTAAAATAAAATAATTTTACTTTACCAATTCAATAAATTAATTCTACTTTACCAATTCAATAAAATAATTTTACTTTACCAATTCAATAAAAGAATCTTACTTTACCACTTCAACAGAGCTTTCATTCATTCACGATAAGCAAACACAAGCTTGTTCCATTTTATTGTCTCTCAAACTATGAACTATAGTGCATCATTGGTTCAGAGCATATCGGTATAAAAACCAACCCGCCAGCTCGGCAAGCTCTAGGACCCCAAATGATGAAAAGATGCCCTGCATTGCGGAATCGTGGTGGAAGCTTACAATGTGTATTTCAGTTTGCCCAGCAGATGATGCTTGCCGACTTGCTAATGCGGTCAGGGCCGGTAAAAGTAGCGGGGAGTTGCCTATCTCATCGCAGGTGTACCTACGTAGCTCGCCAGTCGATGATGAGCCCGCAGCCCACAGGAATAGAACTCGTAGTGCCTGAGGTCAACACTGCACTACCGAACGCAATAGTGGCTCACCTGTGCCAGCAGCAGCAGCTGATACTCTCCGTTCATGTCGGTTGGTGTGTCGGCTGCATCGTTCCCAGCGTCCGCTAGTGCTCTTACCAGAGATGATATATCTGATAAAATCTCTACCCGACCTGCTCAATCGAATACGGTACAAAAGACTTTCAAGAAGACTCAGACAAATACCAAGTCGTCGGAGTCATTCTCTAGAGCGGTTCACACTTGCATCTTCACACCAAGGTAGCCTCACCTTCAAAGTATATCTCGCCAACTTCCGCGTGCTCCTGATGAGCAACTGAAAGCATTCTCAAGGCAAACTCGGCTCGGACCGGAGACTGCTTCCCGTCCCTCAATGAACTGTTCACTATGCCGGGGGCGGTGCAAAGGTACTTCGACAAACTGACAAAACGCTCAGCAAGACGCAAGAGTATGAAGCTCCTCACCTCACCGGCACGCCGCGCACTTCCTCCATCATATCTCTCCGCATATCGCTTATAGGACCATCAGCGTCATCCGATCCAGCAGACGTGAGCATCGCCTCGACGGCATAGCGCATAATCCCTGGAGCACTACTCTCGTCGAGACCGATGTGCACTAGCAATTGCGACAGCCATCGTATCTCCTCTGGCAGTTCCGTGGCGATCTCGCCATCCAACGCTCTCGTCAATGCCTGAAGCAACGCCAACAGCTGCACAGCTACGGTGGGGAGGCTAGCCCCGACCTTGAAGGACTCCAGGCGGAGCTCTGAGCTGGTTGATACTTTCTGGATGTCTGCCGTCCCGAACGATGTGATACAAGAGACTATGGAGGCTAAAACACCTGAGAACGAATGTGATACGTCTCGTAGTCTACGAATATTATAATAATTAGTTATATATAGAGGAGGCGCCTTATTAAACTACGATGACACGTGTTCAAGACAAAGATTTATGAGCATAAGATACTATATTATAATGAGCGGACATACAAGAGCTAATTAATCTTTTCTGTAACAACCGTGAAGACCGACTTAACGCCTGGCTCAAGGATAACCTCTATACCATTGAGATGGGAAAATATGACCGAGCCGGCCATATTATCTGCAGTTGTCTTGATCGAAATCTACTAGTAAATTACTATCAACTTTGTAGACCAGCATAGACTAATTCATGCGATATCGCAGTTGGTGCGCCTACTGTGAAGTGCGGCGGCGGCGATGACGGGCAGTGACTCCACAGATGACCAAGCAACAACCCAGTGCAGCAGCAGACCAGAGCCTCACTGTTACCCTCAATATCGTAGTCAACCTCCGCTCCCACACGTGACACTATAATATAACATAAGTCAACCAGAGACTTTAACAGCCCTGTTGCCATAATATACCTGATACACAAATACTTAGTGCACCCACCACCGCGAACAGTGTACGACAAAACAACAACAATACCCAAGCATGCAATCCCCCTTGTTTAATCCGGTGGCCTTGAAACTAAGTTCCACCCAATCAGCGATCCCGACGGTGCTTACTTTCTACACCCTTCATTGACTGAAAGCTGATAAAGACAGGCAGCGCATGCTGCCACTACCAAAAGCTGCGTTGAATTGCTACGTGCCTGACTCACAAAATTCATCAACATCGACCTGGCCACCAGTCCTACCAAGGCGACGAGGCTCTCCACGCCCCCTTGAAAGCAAACGATCTTCTGCAGGTCACCACCATCTGTCCGTCGCTCCTCATCGCTGTCATCGGCCGACACCCCAGATACCGAGACCAGCATGTGATATAGGAACTCCAGCTCCGCGGGGGCAGGCTCCTGCTCGGAGAGCTGTAGGCCATCCTCAGATGCCAGAGCCGATATAGCTCCTAGAAGGGCGCCCAGGGCCCTTGGAGAGTGAACCAGCGCCTGACAGCAGCAAGAAGCAGTGCTAAAGTGTTATCGCAAGTTACTAGCACTGACTTCTGTAAGAGATTCTCGGGCACTAGACAGGCCGACTGCCTCCGATTGCCGCACTATAGAGTTGCAAATCTTACATGACGAGTTCACATTAACCTAATCCATGACATTGGAAGTATCAATACATATAACAGTACCTCCAGAGACCGTATAAAAGTGGCTCCATCTGAAGTGCGGCTCATTATCATGGACACCACAGTAGGCCTACGGGAACGAGAGTAGCCAGTGGCCAGCAGCAAGGCGCCTACCATGCGACAGAATCTTCATTCGCATCGCATTCTTCTTCGAGATTGTCCCACAGTTTCTGAACCTGCAATCGAGCACAGCGGTCGTTCTCTGTCCAATGGTAAGACAGTTCGCCTTTGTTGTGGAGTGTCTCAGGAATGCATTTTTCTTGGAGATCGAACATGCAACTAGACCTTTCAGGAATATTTTTCCCGCTCAAGGCCACCAATCTAGCGATCAAAGAAATCACTTTCGCGGATAAGGGCATCAATGTCGGCTTGTGCTTTCGACTGCGCCACAGAATTTCACCCACAGGGCTGGAATCAGGCTCTATCTCCGACCTCCACCCCGTGAATAGTACTACCACAGCAAGGATATTTCCCACAATATCATCCGTGTAGTCATTAGATGCATCCAGCCGCAAAGGGGAGTCATCATCGCCAGCTAGCACTCGGTTAAGCAACGACAGCAGTATGCCTGGTTGGGATGGTCCAAGGTTGCCAATTGAGCCACTCGTTACCCACCTATATTTGAGAGACCTTCATCGGACTTTCCGTTATCCTGATTGACAAGCAAACTATCTACGGACTTGTCGGCCGATTCCCGGAGTCTGTCAAGGCTTTCGCTCAACTGAGAAGAGGAAGCTACCAGAATTCCGGCGAATCACGCGTGAATGCCTCTGACATAATTGTTGCGGAAGATGCTAGGATGCGTTTTGGCCTCGTTCCATTGAGACCACGCTTCCCTCGGTAGCCTATACTAGCTCGCCAACGCATGTCGGAGAGGAGGGGAAATAAGATAAAATTGTGGTCGATTTTTCCATGCCTTAAAAAGCTGAGGTGAGAAGGCAAGACCATCCCCCGCCCACTACATGGGCATTATGCCTTAGGTCCATCGGTGTTGCGTCTTTACTATTCCTACATTCCTTTATCCCTTCGACTACATCATAAGTACTAACCTATACAAACATCACCTTATGGGATACATGCCAGCTTACATCCCGATCCATGCTGTCCGCCAGTGCCGAGAAAAAGTCAGCTCCTTCCTTAGCCACGCTCGTCGCCTTTGAAACTAAATGACATTCTCGTACCAGGGACACATCAACGTCTATTTTATCTCGGCAACATTTTTCAGCGTTTGTTCACTAAAGGCTCATTTCTGGAAAGTTGGACCCCGGACCCCCCGATAGCACTACCAGCCGTCGACTCCCACTTTGCCGAGTCGCTGTTGTTGCCTTCTGACGGATCATGACGAGCATTCTCCGCAGAGACAGGCGTTGGGTCACCCTCCAAGGCACTTGTGATTGTCGAAGCTAGATTGAATAAGAAGGACATGTCATATTACAAACACTATATGTCAATGATTTGACCGAAGTTTGGTATAATTGCAGATGAATTATTATTCTGCATGTGGCCCCATCATGGCCACTAAAGCGCGCTCATTATCGGCCGGCCATAGACTGTTACTTAAAACACAACAGCAAGACTTTAGGCTTGACAAACTCGTATCATTCAACACCTAGCCCTTTCGGGGATACGCACTTATTCAGCCTTCGGTCATCTCAGGAGCAAGCCGCGTGTTAAGAGCGTTTTTGCCAACCGCTGGCTGGTCCATAGCATGTCCATTGAAGATAGGATAATTTCCCGCGAACTGCAGACGCTTTTGTCGTCGTAACACTCCTCAGTGCTATCATTATCTACCCGTAGGTCATTACACCTTCCAAAGGCCTGTTTGCTGTGAGAGGACAGACGAGCGAAGTTGAAGTTACTATTAGATAGGCCGAGAAAGGGTGGAGGACCCAATATGGCTAACAATAAGTTAACCCTATCAAGGTCTAATTAATACTGTTGCCCGAATTGCTACTGTCAATCACATGCCGATCACGTGAACTTGTTCCAATTACTGAGTCCGTAATCGGTCCATAAGCCCACTCAAGGATATCCCCTTCCCTCTAGTATTATTCGATATCTTAGTTAGTGTCAAGAGCAAGGGTGAAGGTCAATTCCCCAGATAGTTCAAAAGTATATAATAAGTAGTTGTTAAACCGACCATCCGACCATCGCCTGAAATGGGACAATCGCCAATGTTGAATAAGCAGCGCGCCGTCACGGACAACACATAGCTCCTGCGTCACGCGCCACGAAATAGAACGTCATATTAGGGAGGCATACTGTCGCGTTATTGTCTTTTTAGGATCGTTATCATTTGAGGTTCCCTTCAACCATTCAAGAGCATCCGTTCTTATACCATCAGCTAACCGAACTCAGCGGTTGCCGAAAAAAGAGGCGTTTGGCTCCGTCCAAGATACCAGTCGTTGGACCGGGGTTGCTGCATAAGGCCCAGTGGACAAGAGTGGATCTAGACGGCCTCGCACATGCTGATGAACTACTAAGAGTAAGTTATATAAGAGCACGTCTGAGGAATAGGGGACAGAGTATTGTGTCGAGGAGAGGTTCTTCGGTCATGTGGAACGCAACGGTGTTTGAATTTGTGGTTGGATCTCCTGATTGAAGAGGGATGATGAAGGACTACTCGGCATAGGGCTGGTCTATGTTCACAACCTCTTCGTTGTTGTTCGGCCACGGCCACTAATAGTCGTCTTTCCTTTTGCCATACTTCAAGAAGGCTACTTCGAAATTGAACTACGCAAGTGTCAATCGGCGCAAGATTCTCCTGACCGCCGTCTTCCATTCAGGTGATGAACAGTGACAAGCTGGTGTCTATGGTGGCATTGAATGACAGAGAGTTGTTGGTATATGGCATAGCACATGCTCCTACAGTACGGACCAGGGCGGCCAAGCGACAGAGTCAGAATTCGGATGTCACCGTGCTTGCATTCCGTCTTCATATTCGCCACAATGAAGAGATCTCGCAAACCTCGGAGGAGTCGCGGTCTGCCGTAGAAGTATGCAAGCACGAAACTCTGACGCTCTCCGAGGACTCGGCCGTCCCTCCGAACTTCTTAGCTAGACCAGCAGTGGTGCCCCTTCCCGAGGGCATTGGTGTGCTGTTCACTGGCTCGGTCCGGACCGTAACCAATGGCACCGAACGACTGTCATTCGGTAGCTCGGTGAATGTTACTGAAGGAAAGCGTGAACACTCCTGGGCGTCTGTTCGTATTGATGGTGAACGCCCCTCGCCGAGGGCATATCACACCGCAGTGGCCCTCAAGGCTGGACGCAACTCTACGGTGGCGTTAAGTTTTGGAGGCACATCGCTGGGGTCTGATGAGCCTGTGAAAGACCTAGTATGGGTACTTACCATGCACCATCATGCTGGTGAGGGCCTGGGAGGCAGCTGGCACCGCGTCCGCCTGGAGCCGACTGCCGGCCAACTTCCTAGGTCTGCATCTCGCATGGCGGCATGCTCCGTTGGTAAGCGTCAAGTCTACCTTCACGGTGGTATTGGACAGGATGGCAGGCCCCTGAGCGATTTCTGGTTGCTGAGCTTCTCCCCCTCCTACGACCGTGCCCGATGTACTCGTATCGGCCCTACCAAAGTCTCCCGGTGCCTCCCCAGGGCCAGCCACACCATGCACTATGTTCAGCGCCGTTCCATTGCACCCGGCAGCGAAGGGGCTCGAAACAAGTGCCTGGTTGTCTTGGGCGGCACTGAGCCGCAATGTGTAGAGTGGATCTCACTGCAGAATGAGCAATGGTATCGCAGCGAGATCTCCAAGGATATCGTGCCGCCACGTACCACGGTTACCCAAATGGATCACTCTGTCAAATTGCCCACGACGGATGGCCGAGTTACTATTTTACACCATTCATCTTACTTGCCTGGCATCTGGATGTTCCGCACACGACCACCTCTTGATGAGTGTGAAATTGAAACCAGCCTGGCCCGGCTCGCCAGCTTCAAGAGTATTGCTCATCTTTTGCATTACTTCCAGGCGGTGAAACCGCCATGTGTTGCCGACAGTGTCCCGGAAACGCTACACCATCAGTTGGTTGATCTCGGCCATTTGCTCGGAGGTAACAATTTCCTCTTCGAGGACGGTCCTAAGCTTTCTGTCATTCTTTCGGTCGACAGCCCTCTGGGTAGCATCAATGACAGCGTCCGTTCTGCTGTCAAGAGGTTGGCCACCTCAGTGGCCTCCCAAGCCGCGGCTCTAGCTGTGGCCATGACTGCAGGGGAGCTGTCTCTTGGATTCACATCGCGAAATTTGGATCAAGAACTGGATGAGTCTGTTTGGGCCTCGGCTGCGAGCGGCACTCAGCAAGAGGAGCTCTTCGCCGTCTTACGGCTTATTCGCCGACATGCCCCTCAGTTCCTGAACACCGACTCTTTCCGAGCCCTTATGTCTGGCTATATGGCAGGCATCAACCGATCCGTTGTAGCGATCATCATAGCCGACCCACTAAGGCGGCTGATGTCAGCAGTCGAGGAAGACTCTCAGTCTGACAATAATTCAGTTAAGGAGCTGGCTGATCGTTTCGAGGTGCGGACCCTTGCCGATTGTCGATTGTATATCGTCTTCTGTTCAGATGAGATGCCCTTTCCCTCTCGAATCGATCGCCGCCGCCCCTCAAGTTTTTGAAGACGAAGTCTAACTACCCTGCATGGGCTCCTCGACGAATCGTTATATTGAACTGTTTTTTACGGGGACAGTTTTTTGTGTTACGCCAGTTGTGTCACCACTTGTGTACTTCTCTGCAACTCGATACTCTCGACGACTGCGAAAACGCGATTCCAAGCTTTGTGCGAAATGGGGAGCATGTTCAAGCGATGAGACCAACCTTCTCATTGAGCGCCTGTTTGTTTGGCTCGAGACCTTCCACGACCCACGGCGCATAAAGTCCTAACAGAAAACTGTCAGAGTGTATGGGGAAGCCCTTTACCATCGTAGAGGACAGTGTAGGCGTTGATGAGGGGCGATACGATAACGTATGAAAAAGCGAGCTCCACGCGAGCCGACTGAACCGCATCTCTATCGCAGAACGGTGACACTGGGGAGCCCATCACCTGAAGCTGTGAAAACAGAGAACCATGGGGCGAGTCACCTTTTCGAGATCGCCTTGCAAGAAGAGCTCTTCAAGGAACTTCTCAGCCCACCGACAGTATATCTGTTGCGGTCTACATGCCCAGGATAGATCGGCGACCCTCAGCGACACCGAGAGTAACAACAGGACGTCCTCCTCCTGATGACAAGCGCTCGAAGGGATACGAGCGGATTAATGTACTCTGCTAGGAAATGTATCGGCCGCCATTGCACTGGTCAGACTGGTGACCTCGGTCATGTGCCGACTAATGTCGAGACGCAGAATAGCCTTAACGACGAGCTTCCGGAACTGGCTCTGTCCCCACGAACACTCGGAGCAAAATAAGCGTAGTTCGTACAGATATCTCAGGGTCGACATTGAGCAAGAAATTGAGCTCTGGGTCCTCTAGTATGCCAAAGGCGTGGGCGAGGTGACAGTGCTGTAACACCGAGATGTCATTGTACCGCGTAGCCTACCGACGCGATGCATTGCTCATGAATTTGAAAGTGGTTGGCGAACCTCTGGTGTCCGTGCTTTGATGAGGAAGTCGTTGGTAAGACCAGGGTGCCGCATATGGCAAATTAAAGCAGAGAAGAGAAGTGCAAACCTGAAGGGAACTAGCTGAACCCACGCATGAGCGGCGGGTTGCCTCTCTAAGTGGTTTAGGTTGTCTTGAACTCTGCCATGACAATACATAATATGTATGGCCTGTATCATGTCTGCAGTATGGATGGCATTGTGGAACTGGACTTGAGGATGGAACGACTCTTGTACCTATGCACATAGAGCTGGGGAGGGCTATCTAGCTGCTCACTTTCGTTGCATAGTTGAAGATTATTTCAAAGTCAAGTGACAGTGTCTCGACGAAATCGTACGCGATCATCATCTTGCCGAATAATATTGGCAACAAGTTAGCATCCAGCACCTAAAAGGAATCTGGCGGCTGCTGCTACGGGCAACATTTCCCGCCTCAGCTGTCTCGAGCATGTCATGCTTCCAGCTATCGATACTGCTCAATGCAGCCTCGATTTGTTGCTCCTAAACCAGACTGGGCCATAGGTGTGCGAGATTCCCAGCGGACTTCTCCTTGTGTGAGGTTGCTCATAGTGTAAAGATAGGCGTTCATGCGGCGCTCATCCTCTTCAGCGTTCTTGCTTAAACTCGACTGCCGGGACCGCCTCCGGCTCTCGTTTCGAGACTAGGGCCAATAAAAGGACCAACAAGCTCACTTCGAAGCTCCCTCGGTCACCTGACGACGACTCTCCCTTCTAGCCTGACTTTCTCTATCTGAAACAAATCATTACGCCAAATCAGTCGCCACCAGACCCGCATAATTTCAGGCAGCCAGCGCAAAATCCATAAACCTACATGCCCGGCTCTCACGCACTTTTTTAACGTCAGTCTGTATTCTTCCGCCGAACGCTGGAAGATCCTCCTGATACAACAACTTCATGAAGGCTAGAAATTGACGGAAGGCTTGCGTACTTTGGTTTCGTCTTTCGGCTTTACTGGTGCGGCGTTCGCTGCTGTGATCCAGGCGGACATCTCCTCATTATTTGCCACACCGTCCTGACGATGAGTCAGCCTTTTCCGGGACCCATCTCGGAAGTGGGATGTTTTCACATGCCCAAGAGAGCGAGGACGGGAAGATACTTTCACGGGAGTGACAAAGCCGAAACGAACGAAACCGGCAAAATTGGTGTCGGATGAAGCAACTTGAGGGAAGTTCCAGAAACTTTGGTCCTTGAAGAGGCGGGTGATATGGAATTCGCAAAGCTGCATTTAAGGAAGATTCTTAATCCTCCGGTGACGCGAAAGTATCTTGCAGTTTTCCTCTAGCTCACACTGTTAGCCTCCGTTACATCGGCATCAATACTAACCTCGTACAGTTTATTACTGACAATGACATCCTAAAACGATACTGCCGTTCTATTATACGGCACGTTCGCCTTACCTTGACCCAATCCAAGTCATCCTTAAGATGAGGTGGTATGTACTTTGCGCTCTGTAGCTCTTCTATCAACTCAAGGACCTGCTCTGAGCTTGTTCCTTAGAATCAGGTCCACCCAGTACTTTGTCGACATATGACCCCACAGTCACGCTTGACTTAGTCTTCAACTCCTTCAGTTTTTTCCTACCCTCTGAAACCTACGATGTGTTCATGGACGCGGGTAGAGGCGCCGCGTCGGACTTTGCGGATGACCACCATTATCCTTAGGAGCTTCAGGAGCCGCAGCAAGCCTAGACCCTTCATCTCGGCCGCCATAACTGACATGCCAGCAGTAGCCATACAAGGCTGTGGGGCAGTATGACCCACCTGCAACGACGAAGCTCGCGATAACAACGACGTTATCGACCAGGTTCCAAGGATCCAGCCAGAAATCCAACCAGTAAGCGAAGGTCTTGAATGTGATTTCGGTCATGAAAATGCACACAGTTGCGAAGTCTGTCCATCTGATCCGGCATCTGTCACCGCTTGGACCACGTTTTACGCACTTGTAGATGTTCTCGATGAAGGCGACGCCCTCCCAATAATCCTGTGTGGCAAATTGACTGAGGATTAGGATGGCATAGCCGCCAACTAAGTAGTTCGTTGCGAGGGTTACAGTCTTCGTCTCGAAAAAGACTTGTACTTTCACCCGGAGCTCCATCACCTGATGCCACTCCTTAGACCCGAGAGATACCGTTTGGGTACCAGGGAATCTTGAAGGTCCCATTGTAGCAAATACTCTTCATTATATTCTTGTATGCCGGGGAATATCGTCCCACATCTGAGACGCTTGATCACTATAGGCGTGTGATAGGAGCGCTGTGACGTGAGAACGGCTCGACCGTTCCGATGGAGCATTCTCCTACCTTCTTATGAGAACCCACCAGATCAACGGCTGGACCAGAAGGTTTTTTGCCTGAAGTAACTTATCTCGGTCGACAAGTAATTGAGTTGTGCTCGCCTGGTCCATCAATAGGGTCAGAAATACGGTAGCAAGGACATCCAATTCCCTTCCGGTGAATTCCGCAATACTGAGAGGTTGGAAGAGAAGGACGATAGTGGCAGCGAGATAGACCTATAAATTGTATGCCAGCTGATGAAGAGTAGCCTCACTGTGAGCGCAGTATGCCCAAGGCACTTGTCACGAGCATCTATGAAGGCTCGGACGTCTTCCGACAGTCCACCAACATGAAGAAGAATGATTTCGGTTACCGCTTGGATCGCGTTTATTATAATGATGCCTATCCATAACTGCACAAAGAGTTGGGTGCCAAAGCACTGTCTGAGATACTCACTAGGGTCCAACTGGTGCACCCACGATCAGCACGACTGCCGTCGCTATCTCCGGAAAAGCATGTGTAGCCGCCGTAGAATATGAGTTGTGATTCGTATCTAGTGCGATGCTTGCCATAGTCTGGCCAGAGCAGGCCTCACCCGTCGTCCGGGGGAACACATAGGATGTCGCTGATTTCCGAATCGGGGGTACATAGAGGGCGCGTGTCAATGCCGGTGAAGCCAGCCTGAGCTCATGAACAGAGCAGTCGGCTCTGCAATATCCCGCACCTCCTCCGTATCGTTCGTTGAGCGGCACGCGTTGAAGCAGATATCGTGTCGTTGCTTTCGCGCAGTTGCACCCGACGTAGGGATGGTCTTGCTGAACGGTGGACTGTTCGCAAGTTCTCGGCTGACAGTAAAGGCAATTGGGTCTAATCTTTCCTATGAAACTGAGTGTGTGTGCTACAGGCGACTACGCCAAGGACTTACCATGCGAGATAGTCTTCATAGCCCGGACAACTGTCGGGGTCCAAAGAACAGCTTCCTGGTGGTGCAGGGAAACGTAACAGCCTATCGTATTGGTTGCCATGGCGAGTTATTGTTATGCTAGAGGTATCCTCAAGATCTTTGCAGATCGAGCCGAAAGGATAGTGCGTCTATAAGGAAGTGCTATCGTCAAGAAATTAAGGTGTTTGATTCAGTCCCGGAGCAACACCAAAGAACCCCTTTATCATACCAGGTGTACAAGGGACGAAAAGCCACCATCACAGCTGGAAGGGGAAGGCATCCAACTCGTTGAAATCGCGTTGAGTTCGATCAAGTGCAGGAGCCCGAATCGGCATACCTCCTCACAGGCCTCTCGGCAAGCTCTCCTCGGGCGCAGAGTTGACTTTTCACCCTGCAGGCCAGGCGTTGCCACCCTAGCAGATACTGTTAACAGGAGCAGGAGGTAACAACAGAGCCTGGCAGCTCGCTGGTACCTCGACAGAGTAGTTTCGAGTTTAGTATCCCGCATACGATGCAGTGCTAGCATGTTCGCTACGGCGGGCTCGATGAGAGCGGCTCACCATTTCAAGCGCTGGTGCGGCGGCAAGTAGTTCTCGTAGAAGATCGCCTTGGTGAAATCGTTGTTCTGAAGAATATGGTTCGCGAGTGTTGGCACACGAAGATGGCCTTCGTCAGAGAATATCATCCACAGCCAGAGCATGATTACAAGTGTACACGATTCAACACTGAACTCGACGAAGGCAGCCATTCTGGAGTCGACGGCAGCCTCCGCCAGAACACCCTCTAGCCCGCTTCTAAGAATATCAGTTGCTTAGTGATTGCATAAATCGAGATAGCGATGAAATACGTTACGGACAGCTTCTGCTGGCATGAATCGGAAGATCCGATTTATAACATTCCACGCGAGACGCGAAATTGCGCAATCACGCTAGTAGAGTAGTTCAAACGAGTAGCCCGGGCGAGCTTCTCGCTAGCCAACCTGTCGCATACACACAAACGGGACAGTGTAGTGGGGAAGGATCGCCTTGTTCATTGCAGCCGTTCTACCATCAAATATCATACCGTGGCACTGCCACGGTGGCAGGCCGGCCTCGCTCCGTGCGACTGTTTCAGTTCGATGCTTGCGCATGCGTGCACTGATGCGCCTGCGTGCAAAGGGAGCCTCGCATTATTAGTTTAATGAGTTGTCTAGAGGTCGAAAAGGAGATCTTTGTGAATTTGGGTTTGTGATAGTCTGTCGCTATCCGACAGTGATCTGTGATACATTTGAAGTTACATTTCTCACCTGTATTTTATGTCTGCAGCCCCGTCGACTGCAGCATCAGCAGCAGCCGAATCTAACCCTCGTAATGGACTGCTACGCAAGCAGGTAGACTGAACTTACCGCATTACCGGGGGACCTTCGTTGGCAACAACTTGGAAGGATATTTATTTTAGATATTTGCACTGACCAAGAAGAACTATCTTCTCTCGCGAAGGTCAAAGCTCACTGTTTGCTGCGAGATCCTTCTGCCGCTGTTCGTAGCGGTAGTCTGCTTTGTTGTCGCCCCGCTAGTTAATTCCAGCTCGCGGGATCTCGTTACCTATGTAAGTGCTACATGCCCGAACTATATCTGTTGAAGCTATCTTCTCTTATCAGGCCGAGGCGGAGTACCCGTATACGATCTCCGAGGGCGCGAGGCCGGGAACGCTGTTTTACGCATCTCGTATTCGAGACACATACGAGAGGTATACCGAGCTGTCAGCCCTGACCTCCTACCAGAACTTTGTCAACAACTCTAACCCAATAACGTTGCTGCTGACGTGTGCCTGCCAGACTCTGGCAATCGGCCCCGCTGGTACACCTGCAGCCGAAGATTTCGCCTCTTACCTGAGGAGCAGCTTCGATTCCGTTTTCAAAGGCCTGAATTTGCCGCAGTGTGGCGGCGGGCCTTCTATAACAATATCTACTAGTGTGTCGGACCCCAGGGACTACGTGGCCAGCTCCGAGTACGGCTCTGCGGCCTTCCCTGAGCTCTGTGGTTACATGAGCGTGGAGAACCCATATGAGGTGTTGGTGATGGGCAATGCTACTGTTGGGGACAACGGCCGTTTCAAGGCTGTCAGCTTCGACTACAGCGAGTACAATAGCTTCTGGTATGCCGAGAACGGTGATATTCAGCATGGTGATCCCGACGACAACGGCCTTATCTACTACGAGGCTCTCAACATGCCTGCCTTGTTGGGCACTTACCTCGATTACCGTAGAGGAGATTCGAGGCCGATCGCCGGTGTGTATCCGATGCCTTATGAGAGTTATCAGACCCGTGGAGCCGGCAGTGATCTGATATTACTAGGGAACGTATTAGGTCCCTTCCTCTACACCTTCTCGGCATTCTCGGTATCAAGAAAGCTGATATCCGAGAGAAAAGGTCGTCTTCGTGAAGGTAGGTGTCAGCTTGGTTAGATACTAGTATTTATCTTTTCTATCAGGTATGAGAATAATGGGCCTCTTTGATTTCCCTTATAACGTATCTTGGTACTTATGGTATGTATCTTTCTATCTTGTATTCTCCTTCATCGTCGCGGTCCTGTCTTTGGTGGTCCTACCTATAGTCAGCGCACTATGGCTCTTCCTTTTATCGTTGCTGTACTTCTTTGCATCTATGTCATTTGCCTTTGCTATCTCAACACTCTTTGAGAACCCTAATTCTGGCTCCACCTTAACGGCTGTTATCTATTACGTCCTCGCTATCACAGTGTCAGTGATCGAGCGGGAGACCAGCAAATGGGCCATCAGTCTGTTACCTCAGTGCGCCTTCACTCTCATCATACAGAACCTCGGCCAGCAGCTTTTCCTTGGGAAGGAGTCGCCGTCGGCAACGCTTGCCTTCCAGGACTTCACGCTGCTGCAAGGGCTCCTCATGCTCATCGTTGACTTTGTTCTGTGGACGGTGGTCTACCTCTATCTCGACCAAGTCGTTCCGCACGAGTACAGATCTAGTAGAAAGTTCTACTTTCTGTTTACCAAGGGCTTCTGGCGGGAGATGACAGGCAAAGATGAGGTTGACGAGGCTCGAGGTCAGGGAACTGAAGCAGTGCCCTCTGAAGTGAGCAGCTCTACTGTGGACGAGGGAATCGAGCGAGTGAGGGGTGAACAGCAGGGGAAGCTGGAGCGAGATGGGCAAGTCGTGAGGATACATGATCTGAAGGTAAGATACGTCGTGGGGAGCTTCATGATTCTGTCGTGCTAGGTGGAATTCGGGCAGTTCCGAGCAGTTGATGGTTTAGATTTGACCATGTACAGAGATGAACTATTCGTATTATTAGGACATAATGGTGCTGGTAAATCAACAACTATTAATGTACTCAGTGGAATGATAAAACCAACTAGTGGGGTAAGACGCAGGGGGCTGCTTGCATTTGCTCCACTCTGTCTTCTTCCAGGCTGTCACTATATTCAACCGTGAGGTCCCCACTGAGATGCCGGTAATCAGAAGGAGTATGGGAATCTGTCCACAGAATGACGTCCTTTGGGATGACTTGACTGTTTCGGAGCACTTTGACATATTCGCGAGTCTTCGAGGATTGAAAAG
>JAAPAO010000652.1:0-18809 GCA_013115145.1 Perkinsus chesapeaki
CACTACAAATATTCAAGTAACACGCTCCGGACGGTAATCCCCGAGTAAACTGGGTCAACTACGTTAACCTGTATTCCCATTTTGGTAAGCATAGACTCCGTCGTAGGGCTCTCCGAGGATACCAGGTGAGTAGAACACCTGAGGCAGGAGTATGATAGAGGTGAGGGTCATAGTGTCCTCGCGTGGCGTGCTACAGAGAACCAGAGGTTAATGCATTCACGTAGCTGTTTCAATTCCCGTAGCTAATCACAAAGCTACATGAATCACTGCAAAGTATTTCGTACGACTTGATCGAAAACCGTAGCCACACGTGAGCCCCTCATATCCTCCACAGCAGAAGTACGTATACTGCGAATGACCAACCTCCGTTACTCTTTCTAGCTCATCGGCATAACAACCGCTGACTCCCCCCCATATACGGATTGGCGCCATGTCTTTCGAGCTCAGATCATTCCCACATCTCGGACGGTCTACAGTGGACACCAAAAAGCTTATGTATAGCACTTCTACGCTTTGTTGACATATCCGGCCAATAAATTTGCTCTGCATGGAGCCCCGTGCACCGAAGGGTATATTTTCTCGGGCTTGAAGAAGCTCGGCAATGGCGACTCCATTACCGCGGGGTCACCAGCTTGTTCTTGCGTGCGCAGTTGCCAGCCGGCGAGTCATAGGTGTGTAATTCGTAGATCAAAAACCTTTCAGCGCAAATGCACCTCGAGCGTCGGTTGTTTCTCAGCTCGAAACGCCTTCGTCGGTCTGATAACGGGTCGGACCTCTCCGCCTACTTCTTCCCCACCCCTCAGCATACTTGGTCTGGCCCCCACAATTGGCAGTGATTTTCGTTCTCTGGTGAAACAGCGAGAAGCCCATGCATCCCGGTCGCGTGAGCAGTGAAACCTTGGCCTCATTCCTGAAGCCGTCAACAGCGACAACCTTCGTCTGGTGCATTGATTCTCGGGAGTGGTGAACCTAGATCATTTCAACGAGATAGAAAGGAGCGCAAATGAGAAATGATAAGTGCAATTAACAACGCGACAGATATACGATACTCTGCCTACAAAGTAGAAAAGCGTTGGTTGTATCGTGGAGACAGACTAGTGTGGAGATGATACATATTGTAGTCACTGGGCCGGAAATGTTCGTCGTGAACAAACGACGAATCAAAAAAGACTTGGGAGAAAGTTTCATAATCATTGTTCCTCACTAAGGACTTCACTAGACGGTAGTCAGTATCGGGGCCCTCTAGTAGATTGTGGACTAAGGAAACTATAAAGACAAGGGATATTCTAGTATACAAAAGGCAGGGGGGCATAAGATCATGAACTACCCCAGATAGCCCAATGTTTATATTTACCAGTGTGACTGAATATTCAAGTTGAGAGTAGTATGCAATGAATATCATATAGCAGAACAATTTTTTATTAGGCAAGAGAGAATGACGTCAGACCAGTGAGGTGTCCAAATAGTGTTAACAACACTAGGAAGACTATAAAAATTCTCGATGATAGCACTGGAGGTATTCACAATGATCCTGCAACGAAGGTTCAAGCGCTCTCTCGCTCCATTGAAAGTTTCAATTTGAAACGATGGTAGAAAGACCCTTCCTTGCTAAATTCACAACTTCATATCTCGAAGGTTTCTAATAAACTGGGAAAAAGCTCACGACGACTGCTCATTTTCACTAAGAACGTTAACTGTCAACGCAACCCTGCTAGCGTTCCGGCAGATTTTAGTATAAGTACAACAACATTCATGGTGAAAACATCTAAGGGACACCTCGAGCAATCGCGCACGACCTTCAATGGAGCGCCAACCCCACTGTTTGATCTATCCCGTTGAATCGAATTGCTCGGCCTAGGAAGAAAGGAGTCCCCAGCAGCCATCGTTTGCTATATTTCAAACGAAGCTTGCATAGGCCATCCACGGTGCCCGGATCTAGGTCATAAACATAATGGCGTGGTTTGATGGTAGTTGACATCGTGGTCCCATCTTCTAGTTTGAAATGCAGTTTAAGATCAGGGAAATATTTCACATCATCGCACTGAACATATATGGAAATTCCTTGACCAACCCACACCTGATGTTTCTTCATTCTTGTCGCAGTTGTCTGGATGAGCAATATCAATTCCGCAATCGATTCTTCTGGACATCCTATGCTCCAAGCACCACTATCCAAAAGAGCAGGAGCGTTGATGACTATATCGTTGCCAAAATATGTCAAAGATGAGTGTCCGTTACTTATTTTCGCAAGGTACACTCGCCACTTCAAATTATAATGCCCATTGAAAAGCGGCAAATAAACCAGTGTGCCAACCTCTCGTGTCTCTTGTGGTTTGAGTTGGCCGAGGAGCAACTCACCATTCCCTTCGTTATCCACCACAATTGTAAAGACATTGTGTTTGATAACTCCGTGAGTGATCAGTTGTTGTAGGAAGGATCCTGATTGCTTCCGCGGGAATCCCAAGCCCAATAGTGATATTCCTTCAGAGATCTCCCTTTCTTCCCCATTTGCAATGCTCGCGCTAATACCCACGCCGAGTTCCATTTTTAATGATGTTCTAGCCGGGAGTAATGCAACTGCACCGCCAATAGGAAGCAAGTCTATCTGTACTCTTCCGTATTTCTTTACTGTAAGCGCCTCTTCATTGATTGCTTCTGCAAAACTGGCGGTATCCATTCCCAAATCGGAGAGCATCACATGGAAGCTTATCGATCCAGTGTCGATTACCAGTTGTATTAACTGGTTAAATATCCGTAGTTCTGTCTTCAGCACTCTGTCAACGGTTCTTATTGGTAGATTCACAACTCCCTCGCTTCTATTCACCAAAACTAACGCGGCAGGCGCATTTATTAGAACTCGCCGCATGGTTAGGTAATGTTCTGAAGTGTCTTTCTTTGAGCAACACTGCTCAATTCCGGGCGTCCAAGTATCCTTCTTGCAATTTCTTCAATGCACTCTTTGGAAACACAACATGCTCAAACAATGGATGATGAAACGACCAGCGTCATGCACTTAAAATTAAAACAAAAAGAGGCGATTAGAATAACTTCAAACTTTATGGGTTACCCGACGATAGAGCGTTATCACATATACTGGGATTACATGGCTGATCACCGTGCTTACAGACAGGCACTTTCAACCACCACTTGCAGTATGTACTCAAATTCTCTGCCAGGGAGGGGTTCTGTGCAACACAGAAAGCATCACAATTAGCGTTCGGGGCACTATGAGTGTCACCCTCAGTCTCCGCAGGGATCGCTGGCGTTCTGAAGGATATAGATGGGGTAGTCGATGCACATTCTCCAACTCCACAAGACTGATCTCCTCCCTTGCAAACAGCGGCTGCCTTCCACCATTTACAATAGGAACCATCACCATTAAGACCAGCACAGTAAGCATCACATTCTTGAGAAGGTCCAGGATGAGCACCAGGCGCCGGTGTTGGGGTCTTCGGCTCCGGCCACTCTTGAGAACTACACACACTTACATCACCACACGGCTGATCGCCTCCTTGGCAAACAGGAGTGTCCATCCACCACTTGCAATAGGAGAGAACGTCGTTCAAACTCTTGCACATATAGTCACACTCGGGATGGTGCAGACCATCCGCACTAGATACTGTAGGAGTAACCGAATCAGAGGAAGACTTGGAGGGCGTCGATACGGAGCTTACGGAGCAGAGATCAGCGGTTCCACAAGGCTGATCAGCACCCTTACAAACAGGGTCAGTGAACCACCATTTACAGTACGAATTAACATCATTAACACTTTTACAGAAGGCATCACAAGCGAAACGCACATCGTTCGGGTCAGCAACAACACTAACGGTGGTATCAGGAACCATACCAACAGTAGTGTCAGGATATATCCCTGTAGTTGTATCAACATAGGACCCTGTAGTAGTGTACATACTATTAGTAGTGGTAGCATATGGTTGACTGGTAGAGGGTGCCGACTCCGTCATTGGTACCGATTGCAAAGTAACCGTCGTTACTTCAATTGCAATAGATGGGACCGGGCCTTCACCACAGGGCTGATCGCCCCCTTGACAGAGCATAGGTGCTAGTTCGTACTTGCAATAGCTATCAGGACCGTTCTTGTACTTGCAGAAGTCGTCCCATTCGAGAATGTTACTCGGTGGTGATAATGCATTAGAGAATGGGGGTTGCTCACCCTCTTCATCCTCATAACCAAGAGCGTTCGCAAAGACAAGACCAAATAATAATAACATATATAGACAATAATATTAATTAATAAAAGATGCAAACTGGAGGAATCTAACGGTTTCACGAATGCCTTATCGGGCGGGCGAGTATCTTTGTAACGGTCCACCTCCACCATTTGAATCTTACTAGGAGTTGCCCTTACCAGACTTATCGTTACTAACACAACCATTCAACAGTGTTGTAAGGAAAGGTTACGTGAGTATCTGTCGGTTGATAACATCCCTATGGATCTTGCATTAGCTCCTCAACCTTCCAATCCTCGTACCTAAAAACCTTCTACGCCAAACACTACCAGCGAATCTTACGTTCCATCGGGCAGAAACCTTCGTACAATAAACGGAATAACTTTGGCGACCAATTCCTTCTCGGCGATTGCCATTGGATCTGTCTCGCCTTCTGTATCCACCATCACAGGAGCGTTCATTGATATCTGCAACGCTCGGGTGCCGATTATCCGAGCTCGTTCGTATCTAAGATACTCACATACCAAATACCCAACCACTGAGCGTACTTGGTCATATACGGTGAGGTTCTTCGGGGCCCTTCAGCCTCCCGGGCAACAAACTCATCGTCCTTGGGTTGGGTCGGGACCCTGCCAGTTGTAATAACTTCGGCACCGCCGGCTACTTCCTCATCGGCGTTAAGATCGGGCATGAGATCATCCTCATCGACCTCTAAGTCACCGTCATCTTCGGGATGGTTGCCACCACCTAGATCTGCCATTACTAATAGTACTAAACGTGCATACCATTACAGAATACTTATATACTTCCCTTTCAATAAACGGTTGATTTATGTTACCAAATAATAAGTGTTATTGAAAGACACCTGTTGTTCGTCGTTATTATTATGTACATCTTAACTGTTAATAAATTCACCAACGTTCCATCATTTACATTACCGGAAATGGCAGCAGAACGTCTCGTTTGGTAAGAAAGTGCCCGTTTTGGAAATCCTTCGAAGGAGCGAACACGCAGCCAAAGACATTCCTAGAATGAGCAAAGTTGTTATTGTTCGATATTAGCATTTTACGCAGTGTATAGTTTTACGGACGGTCCGTTGGGACGCGAAGTCAAATCGATTATAATGGCACGCGCGAGAGATTCGAGTTCGGAAAAGGTATTAGACATATTGTGGTGACAAATTGGCGCGTTGTTGTTGTTGTTGTAAAGTGTAGTAGTATTGTCTAATGGCTACTACAGGATTGGTGAAGTCGATCCATAGCGATGTTGCTGTCTACGACTTGGCAGCGGGAAAATCTACACCTCAATTTATGGAGGAGGCCAGGAAGACTAATAAATCATTACGATATGATAATGATTATAGAAGGAGGCTTGAACTATTACAGGACTTTGAGTTCCCTACTACTAGCACTACGTAGTATCTTGGGGTTGAGTCTGCAAGATGCACAAAAGGTCGGTTTAGGGTCCGCGTATCGCCCGACGGAACGTGTATTCTGGCTACTGGAGTATATCCGCCAGAGATACGTCTCTATGAAACTGCTGAGCTCGGATTGAAGTGTGCTAGAAGGCTCGACCAGGAAGCTATCGATGCCATATTCCTTGGAGAAGACTACAAGAAGTTGGCGATCCTCGGATCTGATAGGACCATTGAGTTCCATGCCCAATATGGAAAGCACCATACACTTAGAGTAGTAAGGGAAGTTATAATGCTTATAAGGTATAAGGCATTAATAGTGTATAGAAAACCTTATAACAGTTAAATCTCTCAATCGTATTTCCTATTTGAACATTACTCAGGCGAACACTGCGGGTGTCCCAAAGGCTACTGCTCCTCTCTCCCTCTCGTGCCTTATAACCTACTTTTATTCTGTACACTCTCCGCCTGTCTGTTAGCAAGTACATCCACTTGGTGGGATCAATGTTTCGGCACTGGAAAGGAAACTGTAAAAATTGATTCCTCTATGTGGTACTCGTAACCTCACCCCATTCCCGAAGGCCATGCTAAAATGTAATTATGTTTCATCAGATTCCAAAGTTCGGTAGAAACCTTCAATACGATAGGCAGACGTGTCTTCTTTATATAACATCATCAACCTCGGAGATATTCCGTCTGGATCTGGAGGAAGGCATTTTCGCTGCTCCTCTGGTCGCAAGAGATATGGAGTTTGTCAGTAAGTATCCTCTTAATTATTCTGACACCTCTAGCTGTCCCATTTCAGACGCCTCAGCATTAGCTCCTAATGGTGCCCCACTTCTCCTGTTTGGTGGCTCAGACGGGCATGTCCAGATTACCGACACGAGGGAGGGCCCGAGTGCGATCGCCTCGGGAGTAGTTGCTCCGGCTGAGGTTCGCTCAGTAGCTTGGAGTCTGCCTGACTGCATGCAAGTCGCCGCCGGTGATATTTCCGGGCGCGTGACGGTTTGGGATGTCCGTTCTAGTCACCCATTAGCCGAAAGGGACCATCGGAATGGTGTACCAGTTCACACTGTGCAGTGGCAGTCTCGCGGTGTACTGTGCTCCTCGGACTCGCGAACGATCACCTTCTGGAGGCCGGATGTGAACCGTGGAGAAGTCGTCACATCAATACCCTCGAAAACTACTATCAACAACGTGGCATTGTGGCCGGGCTCTGGCGTGGTTTTTGCGGCGCGTGACGAACCTAGAATTGGGACTTATTTCATTCCCGAGTTGGGAGTGGCTCCCGAATGGTGCGGGTTTCTGGACGGTCTTACTGAGGAGATGGAAGAGACCAATACAGGGGCTGTCACTAGCGTTTATGATGACTATGTATTCGTCACGAAGAAAGATCTGCAGCAGCTCAGTGGTGCTGATAGTCTTATTGGCACTAACCTGCTTAAGGCTTATATGCATGGTTATTGGATGGACAGGAGACTGCATGATAAGCTTGTTAGGGTAATAGGGAGGGGGTATGGTTGGAAATATATAAGGGCATGCTGTTAGTGACAGGAATGACTAGTGAGATGCTTCTAGAAACTGTCTCTGTACGATATCCCAAATTGGCTATCTGAAGAATATGCTTTAGGTGTTTGGAATGATTGCGCCATTTTTCATTTACTTCGAGATCATATATGTTCCAACTTTCAGTTGTCCGACACCACATTCTCACTAGAGGAGCACGAGAAGGAGCGTATTGAGCAGGCAGTGGATGCCAAGCGACCGATGAGGCGACCGGCACCGAAACACGTCGACAAACCGAAGGTAGTAGGGAAGGGTGTGGAATTTAATCTCGCCTTTGTTGTCACTGGAAATCGGTGAGTACAGTACGGGTAAGGTGGGGGGCCAAACAAAGACGCTGGTGATGTGTTTAGGTTAACGCACGGTTCATGGAGAAGGCAGCGAGCGAGTCGGCCAAACAAGTGTTGGAGGATGATAGATTCGCCAAGTTGTTCAGCAATAAGGACTTTGAGATTGAGGAGGTTAGGGGAGGTACTACTAGAGGGAGGGCCCGTGGTTTGGATATCCCATACCAACTTTTCGTCCCGTCCCGGTTTATGTTACGTGTCGATCTAGGCTTTGTATTAGCACCTGATGGATTTCAGATGAAGTTGAGGCTGCTCTTAACGATGCACCGGCTACTACCACTACTAGCACTCTGTCCGCGGATATACTGACAGCAAAGGGAGATGAGGCGACAAGTCATAGTGGACGGGGGAAGGGTAAAGGAAAGGGAAAAGGGAAGGGAAAGGGGAAAGGAAAGGGTGGTCGAAGGAGATTCTAATAATACCAATACGTCAATAACTTGTTCATTAAATCATTACGTTTCTACTGCTAATCGATATAAGGAGATGGGTTAAGTGGTATAATGGTGGGGGCACTAGATTGGGGTACAGTAAGAAGGGAAATGAGCACTTGCGGCAGCATGAAGGGAAGTTCGAGCAGGTGTTCTTATATCCAAATGGTAAAGGCCTTAGGATTAGTGCATGAAAAGCTGCCTCTCACCAACTTGTCAGATTCACGAATCTGTGATTTGTTTTTGTTAGTGGCTTTGTTGCTGCTGTAACTAGTTGAATGGACCATCAACATAAATCGAGTTCTGGTCTCCGGCAGACCAATAAGCCTCATAGTGGCAAGAAGGTGTTGGACAAGGGAAGGAGGACGCCGGTGAAGGCGACTGCAGTTGGATATAGTAAAGATATAAGTAAACAGGATAGGAGGAATCAGGCTAAGCAATTAAGGGATAATAGAAGGCAATCGTTGATAGCGAAGAAGCGAGGGCCGTTGGGGAAGGAGGGCAGTAAAGGGCCGATTAATGTGGCATTGGTTGCCTTTAATGGCGATGTTGATATGCGGAGACTGTGGGGATGCTTTGGGAATGAGATGGATTGGAAGGAGGACTCTGTTAATGTGGCAACGCTTGAAGGAGTTAGGGTGATAGTGTCACCGTTGCGGACGATTCACAGTTGCTTGGATACGGTGCTGGCGTGTGATGTGATGGTAGCTGTATTTGTGGGGGACAGATTGTGTGACCATGAGCATAGTGCTTTTGATGAGCTTGGATATGATATACTTACCAACCTTAAAATGAATGTAAGTTGGTAATCGAAAGGTCCCGGGTTCGATCCTCGGTTGGGGTATTTTCAGGGTTTACCGGGTGAGGTTATTGGTATAACAGCTCCGTCCAAGAGTAATGGAGAGGATCTGCTATCTGATAAGCAATTGGATGGAAGTCTTAAGACTGTTCAAAGGTAGGGCCTACGATTGAGGGGGCAATCTGAGCAGTATAGGGTATGCTGAGTAGTTCGATGAAGTTAATACTTATTCGTTGATGAGGGTGTCCTTGTAGTAATACTTCTCAGGGCAATGATACTGCATATAGTGGCCCTATAATAGTGTGGAGTCAGGCAGTGATGTTATAACAGTTGGAGGGACAGCTTTCAAAGCATCATCATCATCAAGCTTCCGATTAAGCTCTTCATGTCGAAGGTTTTATACTTAGTTTTATTATTATATTATCTCGAGGTTTTGTCAGACGATTATTTATTAAAGTCGCCTGTTTCTACATATCACATGTTCAAGTGTTACCTTATAACTTGCTGTATTCTCTTGTCAAGGTACCTGCGATCTGAGTTGCCTCGTGCAGAGAGTAAAATGTATAACTTGCCTAAGGATTGTGAAGGTCTGCTTAAATGTCTACAGGCATGTGGCATTGGGGCTAGTAGTGAAGGGATGAAATGGAGAGAGGAAAGGGTAAGTGAAGTATTCAGTCAGTCAAAGAGTCGTATGTACAAATTTATTAATGTTCTCGTAGTTGGATTAGTATAGGGGATGTCATACTGTATTCATAGTCTAGCAGGCACACACAGCTATATTTAGTCGCTTTCATGGATAGTAGAATGTATCAGATGAGTTTGGAAAGTGTATAATAGTATCATCGGCTTAGGTGGATTGGTAGAGCGTTTCGTCTGTATCCGGATGGTCGTAAGTTCGAATCCCTGCATCCATGTGTAGGGTTATATGATAGTGGACCGTATCCAGCCCGAAGCCGACAGCAGTGAGCCAGGCCATTGGGCAATCTCTGGATGGGTTAAGGGAGCTGGCTTCGCTTGCAACTATGGCAATGATGATGATGGTGAAGGGGCATGTGTACATATCACCGGTTATGGAGATGCTGTGTTGGAGGGGATTACTAGCAAGGATGGTGAATTGGTAAGGGGCATTTGGGGGGGGGGAGGGTTGGAGGATTATGTACCGAGTTTGAAAGAGCTAATTGTTGTTAATATTTTTCGTGTACCCAAGCTGGCACTGCCTGTATCATTAACATTTCTATAATAGTAAGTGTGTCCACATATTTTCAAAACGTGTTGGCTAAACTTCAACTCGCTCCTCTCAGACAGCTTCCCTTTTTTGGGTTTCTACATGAACGCGAGTTGAATATTTTTGTCGCACTGTTGTTGCCGTTGTTGCTTTTTACACTGTGCCTCCTCCTCATGTGCTGCCCGTTCGGTCAATGGGTGTACTAGTGTCAGCCTTTGTGCCACTTTGTTGTTGGATGTTTGCTTCTGCCACTTGGCGAGGCAGCCGCTATTATTTTCATGTGTAGATTGATCGACGGTTGTATCCTGTAGCGGAGAGGTTGAGACCATATGACCCAAGTGAAGAGGAACAGACATGGCCAACTGAGGAGGAGTTAAATGAGGCTAGCAGAAAAATGATTAAAATGCCTCAAGGTGTTAAGGGGGTGGTCTGTGCTGCTGATGGTTGTGGGTTCCATTCTTGGTGGGGGCATTTAGTGAGCGAAAACTGCCTATTAGCCAGCCACGCGCATGCGTGCAAGTTGCAAGTGTCACCTTGGAGATAGTTTACCCGCTCGAACCTCGGATATTTGATTTTGTATTCAGGAGCTGGTCTTAGTGACTTTGAATTAGCATGGTTAGGCGAGGAGGCTGATGGGGATGATGGGGATGATATGATGGTTGATACTGAGGTCAGGGGGGGGTCTGGAGGTTGGAGGATGTACATTTCTGCATTATATTTATATTGAAAGTTGGAGACATATTGATAGTTCTGGTGACTTTTGGGGGGGAATGAGTGTCACCTTGGGCATTAACTCGGCCATCTTGTTGAGTGGGAAGGTATGTCTGTGGCGTTATCATAATACAGATAAGATTGATAATAATGAAGTAATACTTCATTACTTGAAGACTATATGAATTTGTTATTACCAAATTCAACTCTACTCTTCTACTACCAATACAATGACCGACAGTTGGATCTTGGTATTGTGCCGTTTACTACTAATAATGCTCTGTCTTGCGTCACTCGCCCCGAAATTGTGTGTATTTTATAGGGAGCAGCGGATAAGACTACCGAAGAGCAGGTTGAAGTGAAGCATAAGATAGAGATGGAAATGAGATCGAAGGAGGAAATGGATTTCCCAGATGAGGTTGATACACCATGTGATCAGCCAGCAAGGCAAAGGTGCCGAGGGTGGGGATCGAACCTGCGACCATAGGCTTCCGAGATTTGTCAATCGCATTTTTGGAGTACCTCGGCGCTCTTTCTGTTTGCAATATGCTACTGTAGGAGGCTGTTGATATATGTATATCTTCAACAGGCACCAGGCAACTGTGGTGGATGAAATTCTTCGATGTCCGAGACTTCCTACATACCATCTTTTTGTTTTCAGATTCCAGAAGTACCGCGGTATGCAGTCTCTCCGAACCAGCGTTTGGGACCCCTATGAGAGCCTCCCGACCGAGTACAGTAGGATCTGGGAGTTTGAGAGTTTCCAAGCGACAGCGAAGGCGTCAAAGACGGAGTACAGGAACGGTGTTAAAAGCGAAGCGAAGGAGGGAAAGTAAGTGTTCTGGCGGTTGGCCCGTTTTTACGGTTTTTCTATCAGTTATGTGACTTTGCACGTATCCGGTATGGAAGGCCTGTCGTTCGATAACCGAGTACCGTTAATTGTATCCTCGTTGTTCCGCCATGAAACCAGAGTCACGGTTATGCACGCAAGTCTCAGCAGGACGCCAGAGTAGGGGATGTTGAGGAATTTCGTGGCGAGTGACGTTTTCAGAACTGATGATGTTGTTATCAAGTCGAAGGAGATGGTGCTGATGAGGTGTGGGTTCAGGAGTCTGCCGGTGAAGCCCACATATGCTAGTGTAAGTTGCCGGCTGGTTTGATGGCGGTTTACACTGTTCGCTGTAATGAAATAGAATAATTTAATTAAGCGAGTTATAGTAACCAACTTGGTGCTAGGATGGGATTGGTCTTTGTTTCTACACCAAAAGCAAACGTCGAATGGATTCCTCCGGGGCCTAGCATCCGACGCTCTTCTATGAAGCTCCTCCCTGGCTGTGACGTGACGCCGCTGTATTGTTGTTATTGTGTGTATATTTGTTATCATTTGTCCCTTCAGACTATCAGAGGTTCTGGAGGCTCTGGTGGGTCGGCTAATGAGAAGGGTAGGATGTTGAGATTCTTCCACCCTAATGCCAAGTCAACAACACTTGCTTGGTAGGAGAGGTTAGAGATTTCCGAATCATGTGGTCGATGTGTCTTGGCCGATTGGATATTCTAATGTAAACTACTAGCGATTTAATTAGGGTCGTTAATTGAAGTGATCGTTAAGTAATATTACACCTTATACCACTTAAGGGGAGTTTTGCGGAATTTCCATCCGATATACTGTTTTCCTCTTGCATTCATCAGCTCTATTCAGACGTCTACTTTAGAGTGTCTACTTTACTCGAGGAAGGCACCTTGCGCTGTTGTGTCAGTTTCTACTCGCCAGTGATGTTCCCTCCGGCACCCTGTCTGATGTACACGGCTGATGGGCAGAGGCTCACGGCATGGGGTAGCATCGAGGGATCTTTCCCTGCTAAAGTGCTTATAAAGAGAATTGTTCTCACAGGGTGAGCTTTCAACTCGACCGTTTTCATATCTTGCACGGTTCGACCTTAGATACCCTTATCGCGCACACAAGACAAAGTCCGTAGTTCGATTTATGTTCTTCAACCCCGAGGATATCAATTGGTTCAAGCCAGTCGAGCTTCAATCCAAGAAGGGCCTCCGCGGTCACATCACCGAAGCACTGGGAACTCACGGTTATATGAAGTGTCGATTCAACGGGCAAGTGACTCAAGATGACACCATAATGATGCCCCTTTACAAGAGGGCCTTCCCTAAGTGGTACCCTCCAGCGTGGGGGATGCCTGAGACGTACAAATCCACTGATGAGTAGTTACAGCTGGACATATAGGAAGATTTGCCGAACAACAACAACAACAACAACACCAACTACCAACGTCGTTTCTCTACCAACGAGAGGGTGTTGATTTCATTGCTTTAATTTTGGTGGTGGTAGTTTTTCCGTAATGGTTGAGCGGAGCGAAGCAGATGATATTGATGATGAGGAGTTTATGAGAATGGCGTTGGAGGAGTCTGAGAAGGGAAGGCTCACTGCACCACCGAGTAGGCAGTGGTGGAAGAAAAGATTACTTATAGAGGGCACTTTTGCTTGGACAATATCTCGCTTTGACTCGAAGTATAAAAATATTTAACAGTCAAAGTTTCTGAGTGTTTAATATGTTTTGCTGCTGTATACAAGTACTGCAGGTTAGCGGTGTTCAGGCGGTCACATGTTATCCTACATCTTTAAAAGTGTATTGGTATAAATGGAAATGTCGATGAAAGGTGTTCCAAATTTAGCAGTGGGATCTTCGTGGGTTGTATAATACACAGTGCATTGCAAAAAATATAGTAATTGAATCTGGTCTGGGTCTTCCGTCCATCACTCTCAGCTATCAGATGAGGCTATCGGGTCAGGTGGTAGAGCAAGTGTCATAGTATGAAAGTAAACTTGATAGTTCATATAGCTTTTGGGATTCACATATATTTTTGGATTATTCTATGCAGCAAAAAAGTAGATTATCTCGTATCTCCACTCAATACTGAGTGTCATCGAGTGGAATTCCTAACATGGGTAGTATAATGAAAATCGAAAACATGACACTAAATCGATCAACCGTTTCATGCCTATCTATTGATATCTCGGCGCGCGAATTTTCCAGCGTTTCTAGTGTTATATTTCTCTTTTGTTCAGATCCTTGGGTTGGCTGTGTAATAGTATATAATGGTAAAGTGGTTGGTAAAGGGTATCATATTAGGAAGGGAGGACCACATGCTGAAGTAAATGCATTGAGAGATGTACAGCAGAATAGTGAGTTACAAGAAGGGAGATACGTTTCATAGGTCCAATATTATCATTTATAGGAAAGCTAGAGTGGCGAATCAATATCTATATTTTTCAAATGTCTGGGAAATCTTGTGGAAAAGTATTGAAGTCGCCTGGAAAAATTAAATCATCGTCGAAGAATCTATTAGTTTTCAAGAAAAGAATTTCTTGAGTGAATCGGTTTGGAAAAGTTAGTTAAAAGTGGGTAAGGTCGGCAGAACTTTTAAAGTGCTTCCCCTGTGAAATATCATTTAGAACTTGCAGATCAGATATTGATACGGATGGTAAGCTGACGGCCTATGTTACTCTAGAGCCCTGCTCACATTACGGCACCACTCCTCCGTGCTGTAATGCTTTAATAGATGGGAAAGTTAATAGGGTTGTGGTTGGTATCGAAGACCCTGATACTAAAGTGTCTGGAGAAGGCCTTAAACGGTTAAGGGATGCTGGGGTAAGGAAACGGAGTGCGGCGGGTAGTTGGATAGTTTGACGGCAAATGACCAGTTATCACGTGCAAGTGGTCTACTGTTGGATTGTTGCCGTTATTTCTGGAACTGCGTATCGCCTATTAGGCGTACTATACAACACCTTGATGTTGGTTGTATCCAGCACAGTTTAACAACTTCACCAGTTTTGGCTGGATCACGACGCGCCCTTCGCTCTCCCACACGAATGCTCGTTCCATTGGACATAGTCTTCCATGTCAGATTGACGTTAAAGTCGGTTGCCTGGCTGATGATATCACAGAGTCCCTCCGCCCATATATCAAGCATCGCCGTTACGGTCTGCCACTAGTAATCGGTAAAGTTGCTGCGTCACTCAACGGTATGGTATGTTGTGAAGATGGAACAAGTCAGTGGATAACAGGCAGCAAGGCGAGGGAAAACAGCCATTTAACTTTGCGCGCGCCCTCGCAATCGATTTTGGTTGGCGTGGGAACGGTGGTTGCTGATGACTGCTCTTTGACGGTGAGGGGAGTGGAGGGTGTGGAGAAGCAGCCATTGAGAGTTGTGTTGGATCCGAGAGGGCGTATCTTGCGCACTGCGAAGATTTTGAGGACGGAGGATGCGCCGACGTTGGTGGTGGTCGGCAGGGGAGCTGATACAAGTGGGCTCGAAGGAGTGGATATTTTGGAGGTCGATTGGGATGCCCACGGCGGGCTGGATTTGGTGGCTGTTCTAAGGCATCTGGCAGACCGTGGAGTTTTTCAAGTGCTAGTTGAAGGCGGAGCGAAGACGATGACAAAATTTATCGAAAAGGATCTGGTAGATGAACTCATGGTGAGTTATGGTTGTTGATCTGGGGGCGCAATCATTCCCGTTTGTAGTGTAGAGATACGGTAGAGGATTTGATGGGTAAGGCTCGGAAATATACAGATGTTGTGATAGAATTCCTATTATGATACTCGTATATCTCCGAGTTTTATTACTACACTTTCTATTATTAAAGTGGTAATTATATAATTAGAAAGGAATATGTTTTCCGGTTATTGGTTTGACCTGAAATGGTTGTAGTTGCGGGGATACTGAATAGTATCGGTATTTGATACAGAAGGATATTCAGCCAAAAATATTCTGCTCCGAAGATCGATGTTACCATCTTCATACATTGCATATCAAACTGGCGCTGAAGTAGAAATTCATGGAAAGTTTCAAGCTCCGAGCGGAAGGAAACAAGTTAACTGTCTCGCCTTTGACATAGTTCTTTATGCAGGTTTATTATGGTCCTGTTTTACTCGGTCGCGGGGGTTCTCCTTTTTACATTTCACAAGACCCTCTCACTATTACCGATGCCAGACCGTGGCGCCTTCGAGGAGTCATTCAACTCGGTGATGATGTTCGCTGCGAATATCGAAGAGGATGAAAACGCAGCGATTAACATGCTGTTGGTTTCCTTATAGAACTTGACTTGTGTTATAAAGTTGGAAGGATATACTAGTAAGGTTTGGGGAATGATGCAAAGTCTGCCAAATGACACCGTGAGCACGGTATACGGTAAAGTGATTGATAGAGCTATGAGTAGATTCCAGACGGAATTGAGAAGAGATGATGAAGAGGGGAGAGGCAGAGCTATACGTACGTTACCACTTCCAGGGTTGATATGTACATCTGTTTTGGAAGACTTTTCTAATGCTAGAATTTACTCAAGCACTGGTAGGCAATGTAGAAAAATAGTAGAGTGATTGATGGAAAATGGGTTACTGCTGAAAAGAGACATTCACTTCTTCGGGAGTATATAGCATATCGCTTGGCTTTGAAATATAACCGATGAAACTAACGTTAATCGCTATAGTTGTCTGGTGGAAATATCTCCCAGTTTTGGCACTCTAGACTACTCTACGGCGGAAGATGAATAAAAGCTGCTTCGTTGTATAAAGGATGAAACACTTTGTTCATCTGTCTGCGAGTAGAGAAAATTTTGGTAGAGCCTCCATCAGAATCGTCGTCAGCGCTTGTTGCATAATCTTCCACCATCTATTTCGTCTGCCGAGTCTACGTGATACGCTCAGCTGGGCAAGAACTATAGGAACTCCAAACGTTGTGTCAGGTGCGGACGTGTTGGGGGCTATTAAGAGTCGATGGATGCATTTAACTAGTGAGTGCTATGTTAATGGTGGTCATCTACCCGCTGGAATCAAACGGCCGATTAGTGCAAAGTAGGCTGAGTTGGTGGCCTGCGAAGTTTCTTAATTCGAAATCATGTAGCAGCGAAAAGGACGACGCTAAACGAGCAAGGATAGACTTGGTTGAAGAAGAGGAGAAGGTCGAGGCAAATGGATCTGATGATGATGAAGAGGAAGATGATGAGTTTGCCGATGAATTCGATGACGCCGAGTTCGTGCACGCTACTGCGGCGGGACAGAAGGCATCTGATGAAGAGCATCAGCGAGTTGCTGCAGCTGAGGCGAGGGAGCATGAAAGGGAGGAGAGGCAGAAAGAGATAGAAAGGAAAGAGGTAAAGTTATGTAAAGTGATGAGGCTTTACATTCATTTGGTAGTTGGAAGAATGGTCCAAAATAAAAGGAGAATTAATCGATGAGGAGCGCTTGCTGGCTGAGGAGGACTCTATGTGGAAACAAGTGCGGTTGAAATGTTAACGCTATGGCGAATTTATTGGCTAGATCCCCGATCCTGTTAACTGCCCAGTGAAAATGTACGCCAATGTGGAAGTGACGGAGATGGGTTCGAATAAGAGAAGTAAATGGAATGTCTCAGCTGACCGAATTCTCTTATCTACACCTCGTGGTGAATGGTTAGCATCGAGCATGGAAGTAAGCCGAAAACAGCCAGCCCGCGGAGCTTCACGTGCTCCAATGGAAATGTGCTCCTCAAAATCATTTACAGTGCGGCGATAGAAAACATTTTTCTCAGTGGGATACATGCCGTCACGGAATATTCTATATCAATGGCAATTTTGTTAATTCACGCATGCCTGTTCTTTCAGGGTTCGTTTCTTCATCTCGGCGCGGAGACGGCCGAATAACGTTTCTCGTTCAATGAGATGCGTGTTGTGTTTCGTAAATTGATAACGAGCTGTCGAGGCCTGTGGGCTCGGGTAGTCTGCTTCCTTGCTTAGCGGATTCGATCTCGTACCGCTTCGACGGGAGAGGCCGTCCGTCATGAGAAGATTCAATCGTGTATAACACTATTGCATTAACGCGGGAGAGTAGGGTTGAAGATGACAATATTGTTTGCGAGCTTCTCCTCCCCTTAATGTTCACAGAAACACGTGACCAGTGGTAGTGTGCTTTTGAGACTGTGTCTACCAACTAGTGGCATAACGATCGGAACTCACCCCGCTTGACATTGACTAAACTACGAACTAAAGAAGGGCAAGCAACATCATCACCATCATCATCATCATCATCATTACATCCGATACATCACCAGCTCCTTCGCAGGTTCGCCATGTACAGACCTCCCTAGGCAAAGCGAAATAAAACCGTCTCCTTCAGTTTTGATAGTAATAGACTCGAGCGTGAGGTTGTCAATACTAATAGCCGTTCCAAACACCTTTATCTTGTTCTCGTTGAGCCTTCTAGACAATTTGCTCATCTTGTCAAGGTCTATTTTCATGTCACCCTCTCCTTTTAACTTGATGTATGGTATTTCCAATTTTCTGCCATCGCTCGAGTATAATTCAAATCGGGCTTCCAAATCCTGACCATCACCTTTCATGTCGATAGCAGCTTCAGTTACAACGCCGAAGAAATCAAACATATAATACCGACCGTCTCTAAGCGTGCTTCCTGAGAGCGTCGGTCGTCGATTACTTACCTTCACAGGTATATTTTGTGGTTTGTCGAGTGCCGTGTGTTTCCCCTTCTTGGCCGCATGATGACCTTCCTCGCTGGTTTTACGCTTCCTTTTCGACGACGGTATCTTATCCAGTACCAAGTTCATGTTTCCTAGTTCGAGGGTGAGGCGACCGTCTTGACTTGGAATGATTTTGAGAGAATCCTGGGAAGCGTATTCGAAGCCTGGTAGTTGATTGAGCTGATTGAACCAGCCAGACAGACCATCCAATACCCCCCAGGGACTTATCCTGTACACATCTTCCTTGAACGATTGACGCTCCTCTCTTCTCTCTTCAAGAAGTATCTCGCAAGTTTCAATCCACTTATGAGGTTCAGTTGGTGTAGAATAACGAAGGTGTAAGACCGGTTTATCTTCCCATCTTTCTATATCGGCGCAGAATTCATGGAAGGGGAGGTTAGGGAAGGTGAACAGCTTTTTGTTGTGGCAGTAGGTACCCCACAATTCACCAGCGAAAGCCTTGACAATGGCTAAGGGCAAAACCAGGGTTTTAAGGGTGGGCATTCAGCACGGTGAGAGTACACGAACAAATCTATATCTAAATAGCGTGCCCCGACAAAAACGTCCACAAATTAAATGGGTAAAAACGTCACATCCTCCAA
>JAAPAO010000653.1:0-18796 GCA_013115145.1 Perkinsus chesapeaki
CCTCCGTATCACTAGTAACATATTTCCTATCAAACTCCTTTCTATTATATCTCCTCCTCCGTATCACTAGTAATACATATTTCCTATCAAACTCCTTTCTATTATATCTCCTCCTCCATATCACTAGTAACATATTTACTATCAGATTATGAGTCTGGGGCAGCTTCCCCCCACGAGGAGGCCGACTATGACGAGTATCGGTCACCCAGCGATCGAACCGTTGGGGAATCGAATTGATAGAGGTAATCGTTACCTCAGTTGATAGGCGAGGAAAATCGAAAGTTGAGCGGAGCTTAATCCTTGTATCCAGAGAACATATCGGCCTTTTCATTATTTTTACCTTGAGCTCTCCGGAGAGCCTAGATTAAACCATCTCATCGTTTTCTGGAAGAATTACAGGAAACGGTAAAATCTACGTTAACCCCTCGGCGATTTTTTCAGGTCACCAATGGCTGGGTGGAACAGAAAATTTTGGATTTTTTTTGTCAATATATCCTGGAGCGCTTTTTGTGAGTTTACTTGTGTCCTTCAGCATCCCTGGCGAGCATCTTGTCCAATCGTCCAGGACGGCCAACCTTCACTGAAGAAGAAGGCGAAGCGAAGCGACGCAAGATGTGAGAATTTGGGGAGTGGAACAGTTCGATATAGAATTGGGAATTTCCATAAAATGGAGGAAATGAAGTCTGCTTCTGTCGGTCAGAGATTTTCGAGGTAAAAATTTTACGGCAAGTTCGGATAGCTTTACCGAAATTGATTTTGGTCGAGATATTTCAAGAATACTCGATGCTTAACAAAGTGACTATTTAATAGAAGAGATATTAATCGATCGTTTCTGTTGGTCAGCGGGAATTTATAGGAATTTTTTTACAAAATTTTTTACAATTTTCTTACAATTTCGATAGTATCCTTTTGTACGTATCTGTCTGATACGCAACTAACACAATTTCCAGTGTTCCACTCTATGGAGTTTTTGAATGTGACAAACTGAGTATAGTAACTGGACCAAATAGTCTGTCTTATTCGAATCGATCGACCGTTTCGGGACTTTTATAACTATGGAATCGTTTTGCGCAGATTCTGCGCCGCAGAAAACCGTCCTGTCAGATTCTAAAGTAGAAGAAATATCTGCCGATCGCTTTCGTTGTTCGGTGGAAATTTTGACGAGATTTTTCCTCCGAGTCGTCTTTTAAAATGTTTAAAATGTAAAAGTGAAATGATGCCTTTGCTAATCGGAAAAAGTACGCCAGTGCAAGTTAGATTTCAGGTCTCAAATATCAACTTCCTTTGTTGATGAAGATGATGAGGATTACCGTCCGTCGCTCACAATCGCGAGAGCTCACGCGGTGGTGAGGAGTGTCAGTCAGAGGCACTTGATAGGTTCGGAACTTCCTGTGATGCCTGTTGCAGAAGGGCGGAGCGAAGTGAGTTTTTTATACGTTTTTTCGTTTTACTATAAGTTTTCAGGAGCCGGAGGAAAACGGCGAAACGAATGAAATTGAGGAAGATGCAGCGGAAAAGGAGGAGGAATCTCTGCCAGATTGTGAGCCTCCCACTGGACCACCAGCGGTCCCAAAACGTGAGCTGGGGGGGAAGTATTTCCGGGGTAGGTAAAATCTAACTTGACGGGTTGCAAAATGCAACTTACATGGAACTCGGTTTCTGTAGAGCCTTTCTCCTTTGTCTTGAGGAGATGTTATATATTTTTCTGCTCTATTGTTCATATTGATAATATCTTTTTTATATTATTTCAACTGTGGCAGCCTAAAGGGTGTTTTGAAATTCCGTGAGCACTTTTGAAAATAGATTGCTCATCAACGCATGCGAAGCTTTTTCAAAGTTGAATTTGGACATCAGTGCGTTCGAGAAGCTTACCAAGTTTGTATCAGTTTCGTGGCGCGTGAGAAAGTAGAATCATCCAAGTTGCTGCTAGGGTGTGCCGAAGTTAAAAGTCGGCAAAACTTTTGTTATTATGTTGCAAGTCATGTGGGGAAGTTGATCTGAAATGGTAGCCGATCGATATTGCTCTGAGAGGGAGTAAGTTGCAATAGGTTTAAGGTTATGAGGGAAGTGAAATCCAGCCAGCGAAAAATAAGCATATTAATAAAAATGATCTCAACTGAAAACAATGGGATCGTCGAATAGGACATAAATTTCAAATGTCGATTGAAAGCCCTATAGAATTTAAAGCGGTCTTGAATGTTCCAGATTTGCCGTCCCCTCCTCCTCCTCCTCCCCCACCACCACCGATCTCGTCTGCGAAGGGTTCACCACCGGTTGGCTTGCCATTAACAAGAGCTAAAGGCAAAGTAAAACACCTCCGCCAGGGTTCGAACCGGAGACCTTTCGATTGCAGGCGCCACCGCCACCGTTCCTGATGGCGTCCGCCAAGGGTAAAGCTCCACTGCCGAGCCCGCCCGGAATGAAAAATGGTGAAAAACGTATCCGTCTCGAATCGAACCCATGACCTTCGCGCAGGTAAAGCACCGCCGCCGACGCCGCTTAAAGCAGCGATTAAAATGGGACCGCCGGTGGCGCCGTTGAGGCCACTTTTTTGGACCAGTGTTCCCATGGGTGAGTTCGGATGGGTTGGATCATACTGGATTTCCAAATCTCTCGATCGCAAGTCTTTGAATTTGATACTTTACTGCGTTTCCGTATTTAATATTTTTAGGGAGAAACTGATGAAACGAGTCAAATGATGCAAATTTCGTGGGAAAACGGTTCTACTTCATCTGGAGAATCTGACAGTGTCAAGTTGATTCTGAGCTTTTTTTGTGACCGCGTCGTTCTTGTCAACCTCAATCTCATCAACGTTGGTTCGTATAATTCGTGTAGTCGATCTGTGGGCATTTACTCGCCATACTGTCACTTTTTAAACTGACTGAGGGTCACAGATTAGCCGATCTCAGGAGTGTTCGAAAGGAAGAGGGTAAATCTAGGACTTCATCTGTGCCTTTATGTAGTCTAATTTCGACGGTTTACATGATCCAAGCTCGGAACTGAATAGGGTCTTGGGAACCGAAATGAAGTCTTTCTACCCCCAGGTCCACGCGACAGACTTCAGAACAACTTTTGGAAGAGTGTTAAGCAGGTAAAAGCTCAATGTGGTGCTTGCACGATCTTGGATTCGTCTTAGGGTTCGAAGCTCATCGATGAAGATACGATTCCATGGTGCGCTGAATACGTGGATGAAAATGAACTGCAGGCTACGTAAGATATGAAATATTTATAGTGCGCAAAATATCTTTACGATCCTCAGGGAGTGAGGAAAAAAAGATTCGGAAAATTTTCCATTGCAGAATTCGCGTCACAATTTTTTCAATCCGATCTCACGATATGAATTTTCTATTGTTATTCGGAAATCTTAATACAGTATTAGACTTGAAAATTCTTCGTAGTGCGCATAATCCCAAGATATCAGATTTTCTTTATAGTGCGCAATATGATTCCTTAGATTCGGTCAAAACGCAACAAAGGCGAGTTCGTCGAAGTTATCCAGCGGTCGGCCGGGTAGCGCGCCTGCACTGCACCGCCGTAAGGTGTTGAAGCTTCTGGATGATAAACGGTCTCATGTAGGTGGCGAGACAGGTTTGTAGGTGATCGATGGACTCATCGTTGGTTTGCTTATGAATATCAATCATATTTTTTATGAACCGCATATGAATTTTATGCGGATACTCGTTGTATTGTTGTGCCTGATCATTCCCTTATCATTCTTCTCAAAATTCATTGAAACTTAGTATCAGCTTTTCCTGCATCACCAGTTCTACTTGTTGGGCATCATTTCTTCTTGAGTGTCAGTGAAATTTCACTGAGGTGTTTGAATAAAATACAAAATCGCTTTTACGGGTAAGTCCATTACTTCCAAGGGATCTTCGTTAATATGTACCACTCCAACGCAGCCCTGAAAACTGGCTGAATGCCGGCGTAGCAAAGCGCTGAGAGTTTCGGAGTGTATTTTGTTTTCGACCTTCCAAATGCTTTTTGTGTCAGATTCTGGCCATTGCATTTCGCCCCTTGCCATCTCCAGATAAACTGTTGCACATCATAGCCTCGGGAGATGTTTCAGCTCTCACTGGTAAGGGACGTGCTTGGAATTCGCGAGCATTGTTTCGATTCCGATGGAAATGCGGCTGCGTGGGATAGAACCAGGGACCTTTTGCTTGACAGGCGCGCAACTTACCATGTTGGCCGATGAGGTGCCTACTCCAGACGAGGCTGAAGAATTGGCGGCCATGGAGATCAGAGCTGAGCAAGAAGGGGTGAGTGATAAACTAGATAGATCAGAGGAAAATCGATCGGGTGATCGATTTCGGGATGCCAGCGTTATCACGACGCTGGCATCCCGAAATCTATTTAATCATTAAATCAATCATGACACCGTCATGTCTAATAGTTGTATTTGAATTCAAATATGTCGACCTCAGAACACGGCTCTTTGGGATACACCGGAGCAGTACCTCGTAGCCCTGTCCTCGGCGAAGGATACGAAGAGCGTCCTCAAGGCATGGGCGTTCGGCGCCAACGTAAGGTAAGACATCTGTAAAGATACTACTCGCACACGGAAGATTTGTCACGGAGAGGTTGTAGAAATTTTCGGAGATTCTTGCCAAGTAAACGCTGCGAGGAATTTTTTTTTTTTCATTTGAAGATATCCGAACGATTTTAGAATTTTTCATTGGAAGTATGAAATCTTTCCGGGGAAATGTCTCTCGTCAGAATCTGTTCGAAAGGAACTGTCAGAATTGTACTGTCAGAGATGGTTTGCTGAGCGATGCTCGCGACCAGCTTGAAGCACTTAATGCAGCGTGTCAAGCGATGAAGGAATCGAAGGAATTGGTTGACCTGGTCAGGTGAAGGAGGAATGATCGGCGTGAATTTGCTTAATGTTTCGGTGTAGGGTAATGTTGTCGATTGGCAATAGAGTTAATGCTAATACGGCCAGGGGAGGAGCGGAGGTACATAATCGATCACGCGATCGATATTGGTCAAGGTCACCTCTCAGATCCTGAGCATGGATTCTCTGCTGAGATTCGATAATGTTCGAAGTCCATGCGACACTTCGATGACTCTGCTGAAGTATTGTGTACAAACATGGAAAAAGAAAAATGGTAGGCGGAGCGATGTGATTCGAATCCGAGGAGAATCTCTTTCGTGAAGGTCGTTCGCCCAGTATGATATCGATGTTAACGAAGATGCTGAGGCCTGTGACGCATCCCAAGACGAAGGTATATCCCGACCTGTTTTGTATCTTCCCACCTCCGACCTTGGATACACTTCCAATCTCAGATTCCGGATATTAAGGAGATTGACAAAGACGTCAAACGCATCGCTGGTCTTTCCAGAGAAGCAAAAACACTATTAGAATGCCTCAGGTTGGTTACTCTAGAGTGCGCGCCTCCCCGAATCATTGTACAGGCAAGAACCGAATTATGAGTCGGAAGTGATACCGTTGGTAGAGGAAGGAATGAGAAGAGCGGACGAATTGCAGGTAGATTATTCTGGTGTTCGACAGCGATTATTGTCGAGTAGGATTATCTGAAGAAAACCATGGCGAGCTGGAAGTCAACTCTGGAGTACTTCTGTGTTAAAAACGAGAGTCCACTGGCTGAGAAGTCAGACGAGTTCTTCGAAGTGATGAAGAGCTTCATTCAACTGGTTGGCAATTATGCTGCAACTGATTGATAGAATTAATAAATGCTAAATGCTGCTGATTGCATCCCTTCACAATTGACGTATTGTGTTGGGTAACAGTGCTACCGCGGGGTCAAAGATACGCTTTCTGCGTGAATAGAATGAGTTGACACCTTGTTCCGAACAATAATATCTTCCAGTCTGGATGATAACAACCGCGCTGCTCCACGCACCTGGGACAGAGACTCTGTCGCAGAGCAGTTGAAGCACGCACAAAGTTAGATAGTGACGGCTGAGGTCACCCTTCATGAGAGGCACAAGTTGAGCGGCACAACAGTGAAAAGGCAAAATCAATTAATATTCGCAAGTGATATCAATCCAATACGGTGTACTCTTTGACGATTGTGTTGACCTGTATAACCGGAGCATACGGCTCAGATGCAAGTCCCGCATTCTTATTGTAAAAGTCTTATGATGGTACACCCATATAAGACACAAGGTTCCCCCTGTGGTGGCAGCGGCGGGTTTCAAGGCTCAAAGTTTGGGCATGTATCTCCGAGTGGAGGATCATTCGCGCGATGGGCATCGGAACCACATCACAGCCAAGGGGAATACGACGGATTCAACACGATATGATCGTTAACCCTTTGAGCACAAATTATCGGAGCCAATACATAACTGTACGTCGGAAGGGACTCATGAACCTCACGGTTAGGTATGTGATTATATGACCTGTAGAGGACGAGTCGTATTAGGCTTGTACGGCCTACGGGACATTCCTTGAAGGTCTTCGTTGTAGCCGTCTTCTTGTAATGAGGTGACAATTTGAGGTATAATATTAACAGTATTATAATATAGTAATTACTTCAAATGTTGATAATATTGGTTACTACTGTTCGCTTGAGCGCATCGGTCGTCACACAAAGTCTCTCCCGTTAAGGGAGGACAAGATAGGCTTGTGTCCGACAATACGAAAGACATTGCGCTTAAGCGTAGATTGATATACTGAGTTACACGCTAAGCTTAGAAAAGCAAAACGGTTTCCACTCCCTCGTCCATTAGACGAGTCAGATACTCTATGGTGGAGAGCAGCAATACCTGCCGTAGAGTCAGATACTACATCGTTAGCTTACTTTGATTCAGTTAAGGAATTTATCAGCTGTGTTAGATCAATTAACTCGAGTCTCAAGGATAGAAGGTCGAATGAGCCTTAACACTAGTGGGAATCCCTGGGAAACTTTGAAATTACTACTATTGTCTACAGCATTTTTCGGTCATGTTGCCGACGCACTGTTATTTCCGAGGGACAGCGAGCAAATATCCGGCGCGTCACAATTAGTTCTGACCAGCACGTATTGATTCGATCCAATCATTTTACGTTCAATTTATGCATCGCAAATATCCGACTATCATTCAAATATGCGATAGCCTCGGCATAGCCATTCGGCACGAAAATAAATTATCCGACACAGGCATGACATCCATGAGAGTGTCAACCATAGCTTTCACGGGAACGGTTCGAACATGATTATGTAGCTGCGGAAAAGACCGGGTTAAATTGATGTTCCTATAGACAACTCAATGCCAAATGGAACAAAGTGAACAAGTATTAAACAAGCTCAACTGAATAATAGTGGTACTGATACTTTATCTGTTCTCATTCACTCAACTCGTTCTACAGCATGCATTAGATATTTCTTCAAAGTATCGCTCGCCCAAAGATATTGCACAATTTATGCGCAGTGGGACGCATCAAATGCTGGGCGAATGACACGCCTCGCTCATACTCTAAGGGTTTCGTAAATGCAAGCTTCAATGAAAGGCATTCCATCCATCATCAGTGCTTCACATGGGCCATCGCCCAGTCCTTCCGCTTCTTGCCGAGCCCGACGCTGGACTTCAGGGTTGATGGAGAATAGGTAAAGCAACCAGGAGACGGAAATAGAAACCGTCGGAAATAGAAATAGCAACCAGAAGCCGAGACGACTTTCGAAGCGCACTTGCGTATATCTAGTTCGGGATCCGCCCAAAGCGTTCTGCAGGCATTGTCAGGATTTATGTCACTGACCTTTCGAAAATTTCGAATCGAAATGACGTGCACTGCACTCTTATGTACCTCAAGGAAGGTATTCTTTAAACACCACGTAAGCTCTCATATTTGGGCTTACCTTCTTGTCAGCTTTGGAGCTCATCGTCGTCAGAAGCCCGTTGATGTGGTTCTCCCTCAGAATCTCGTCGGCGTGCCTTCTCCTTTGTAACCCTTCGCTCCGCCCTTCGCTCCGCCCTTGTGTATGCGTGCACGGTATTCTGAGCATTAGCTATATTTTCATATTCCGTCTCACAAGCTCCTTCTGACCTTGTGTTCTACGTATGAGTAAGAATACTGCAACAGTCACGGCCCAGGGGAGAAGACAAGAAGCAAAGTATGCTAGACCTTCCTTCTCCAACTCGGGATCACCACAGAAAGACTCCAGCGGTTCAGTGAGGATGAAAGTGTTGTCCTTGGTCGCCGCCGCTAGCGCATCCGTGCTGAACAGCCTCGGGTCGAAGCTACCGATTCCAGACTTTCTGATAACGTCCATAGCCGCCTTGTGAACAACGTTCTTATCGTCGGGGTTGTCATATTGCTTCTTATTGTTGAGCTCCTCGACGAGCTTGGCGACAAAGTCATCAGCATCGCGTGACACGGCGGTCTCACTAGGATCTTCGTCCAGGACGATCTCGGGGTCTTTTGGGACCTCGGTAGTAGATACCTTAGCAATCTCGGCTCTAAGCTTGGAAACCTTTTTGGATTTTGGTTTCTGCTTTGGAGATGGATCGACGACTTCGCCACTGCCCCTGGCACCACCCTTGCCAGGGTTGCTACCGTTGTCGTCATCGATGGGGTCAGCAGGGGGGGGGATTTCTCGGCATCGTCCTGGATGGGCGCGGCGGCGTTCTTCTTGCCGTCGTTGACGGGCTCGGCTTTCTTGTTCTTGTCGTCGTTGTCGGTCTTCTTTGGCATGATGTTAACAAATGAGCTGATGTTACTCAACGCAAATCGCAATTCTGCAGCAGAATTGTATATATGAGCCACCAAGGGGCTTATGCGGCCTCTAGGGACCGAGACGGACGCCACAGAGGGCCCGCCGCAAGGGGCGTCGAAAACCCCTCGGAGGGGATATTTTCTTTTTCTCTGACGTATCTGAAAAAGAAGACCAAGCCGACAAACTAGCTGGGAGTTTGTCTGGCCCGCGCGCTATAGCGTGGTCGATCGAGGGGGGCGCGCGCGGGATGAGCAAGCCGCCAATCGCTAACGCAATTACCTTGCTATATAGGTGCCCAGAGATTCGAGATGTACGCCTGATCGGGCACCATCATAGGGCAGTTTAATGCAAGTGCGTAACATCAGTTAAGATATACAAGAATTGGGGGGGATGCCTTGTGTGATTCTTAAGGCCTTGAAGGCAGCCTTCAAGGCCTTAAGAATCACACTACTCCGTTAGTACATCTTCGAGTTCAGACTCGAATACAGACTCCAGACTCTGGAGTCCAGAGAATACAGGTAGAGATACTGGGAGCCGGAACAACGCATTTGAAATTGCTGAATTCATACAGGCCGTCGCCGAAACGTTGATAGATCAACTCAGGCGAACAGGACATAGCTTTGCGCCATAGCTGCTTTCAGAGTAAAAATGGCATGTACCTCAACGCAGCAGTTGTATAACAGTCTCCAGCAGTGAAATATTGATTTGCCAAATTTTGGCAGTGCCAGTCTGTACCACTGGCAGAGGTACAGACTGTTCCTCTGGCAACCATGGTAAGAATATCTCACTTCCCGGTGAGACAAACTACCCTTGTGAATATTCCAAGACATCTGATTGTACTATATGTGTGGCTGGTACGCAGAGTGCTGGCATGAAGCTACACCCGAAGAGCAACTATGCACCGTTTGTGGATGTAGCCGTTCCGGCCAACGTGTACAGCACCACACTGTCTGGTGGCTATAACAGTTTCGCTGGGACCTCGGGCTCTGCTGCTATAGTCGCTGGTGTTATAGCGATGTTAAAAAGTGTGGCTCCACGTCCCTTGTCCGTCAAGGAACTCAAGCCTATAATCAAAACTACCAGTTCTCGTGGGGTCAAGAGCTCTGATGGGAAAACTAAGTTTTCAAAACTTCGATGGCATTCGGCAGGCTGAATGCTCTCAAGGCTATAGAAAAGGTGATCAGATAATACGCTCTAAAGACTTCAGACTGAAGTGACGGCAAACTGGGCTCCAATTTCATAAAGTTTTGTAGAAATCCTTTGGTGTATCTGTGTCACAGATTCTGGGATATATAGCCACAATACCTGATACATTGTCAGTGTCGACGTCGTCTTGTCAGAACGTCTCACATTTAGTTTTGAGTTTTACAGTTAATTGTGCAAAAGTCAATTAATGCAGCATTGATGGCATCAATCTCAGCAATGCCAGGATCAATTCCATGCTGACCGCTAGTAACTGACATCAGTATGACGTTCTTCCGAACAGTCTGTGAGCCTCTACAGATTAGATTCCAAGTCCAATGATCCGAAATTCAGATTCTGAATTGTCTTAGCAAGTAGTTGCGACTATAAGTTGTTTGCGACTAAGTTTGACAGATTATTCAAGATAGTGACATATGATTTGGGGCCTCGCTCTATTCTGACGAGTGCTGCACTTATGCATAGCCTAGACACAAGTGCGCGCTCTAGGTTATGAAACAAAAGAAGGGACAGCTCCGGTCAGTTGCGCGAACGACAGTGCTAGTCTTCGACTAGCTCTCAGCGGTTAGTCTGCTCTGATAGGATATGTGTGTCAGGCTAATAGCGTAAAGCTTCGAACTCTGAGTCAGAGTCTCTGACTCAGGGTCCCTGAGGTTGGTTCCACCTTGGCCTAACTTTAAATGAACGGAAATCTACTCTGTAGAGACTGTGCTGCGGTCACTGCAGTGCTGGTGTCCTGGGGTTTCCTCCCACTAGCCCCGAACTCACACCTCAGAACATCCTTCAACATAGTCCCATAAGGAAGTTCAAAAACAACTAGGTCTCCGGTGCGGAGGGGCGGAGCTCGCTAAAATTGTATCACTAACCAACGCAAAGGTTTCCTGTTTAACAACAACCGATTAGCGTTCGACTAGCAGAGCCGTCAAAACGAAGACTGACGTCTTTGTTGAACAAAGTTTGTTCTTACAGTTCAGAGAATGCAAAGCCACTTAGTAAACTTCGAGAACGCCGATCCAGAATTATACGGCCGTGTTTCGTAGTCGGTTCTCTAGCCTGCGACGTCCCTCGGTGCCCTTCCCTTTTCAGACCCTGTTCCACCGCGCTAATCTCAAGTTCCGTCGGTCTGCAACATCAACAACGAAGCTGGAAAGCGCCTCAAACGAGAACCGGCATGGAACGAAAACCGCCTTGAAAATGTTTTCGATGGTGCTGTTCCGTAGAACTGTAACCAACTCAAACGCGCAAAGCAATAAACCAGATACTTGTCCTTTGAGGCCTGCGTTCTAATAACCGAGTAGAGTCGATAACCAGAACGGAGTACACGCAGTGAGGGGATCGATGAGACGAAACAATCACTGGGGGCAGCTCTTACGTTTGAGTTTGTTTACTCTTGAGTCAAATGGCGCGTGCTCGGTTGCTCAACAGTAGTGGGCGTTGGGACATGCTAGTCAGGAGCGGAAGCACCCATGTGATGCTAGTCAGGAGCGGAAGCACCCATGTGATGCTAGTCAGGAGCGGAAGCACCCATGTGATTGGACTAACGCCTTTCCGCTGCCTCCAAATTTATGAAAAGATCTTTATACCTAGAGTTAGCTATGGTATTGAAGTCTATGGTGCCTCCCTTTGTATATCCTACCTGAGGGATTTTATTGATACAGCTGCCAATACTTTCCTAAGGGGGGCTCTTCGGTTGAGGCGCTCCACTCCACTAGGTTATGTATACATCCTATCGGGCTATCCCCCTTTAAGTGATATTCTGCTTGGTAAAGCTATTACTATCCACTATCATAAGGCTTTCTTTAATGATATGATTGGTAAAAGAGCGGTAGTTAAAAGAGCAAAGATTGACAAGATCCTGGCTGCCTTTGGCTTCCCCTCCGACTACCGTGGAGACAGGCTTGGCGCTGATCCGTATATGTCATGTGACTTGGTCTCTCGTATAGTAATTGGTGATGACAAAACGTCCACCCTTGAACGGGAGAAACAAGTGCTAACCCCATGGAAGGCATATACCGATGGTTCTATGATCAGGCATAAGTCAAAAATGGTGCCCTCAGTTGGGGCCGCTTTCTTCATTAAGAAGGAGGATGGGGCTTCCCACTTTGAAGGGAAACGACTCTCTACTAACATCTCCATCATGCATGCTGAACTTGTGGCCATCAGCATGTGTCTGAGATGGATTGTTGATAATCTTAGCGCTTGTGAGGTGGCCTTGTTTAGTGATAGCAGGTCTGGTCTGCAGCTTTTACAAACGTGCAGAACTTCTGACATACTTAACCAAATAAGGAATCTGGACACTATGTGCTCTGCCCGTGGTATAAAGGTATATTATTACTGGATTGCAGGACACTCTGGTTCTGAAGGCAATGAAAAGGTCGACTTGCTTGCAAATCAAGCCAGATCTTTGCCGTGTATCACTAAGCTTCCTTCCAGTATCTCATGCACGAAGGATTACATACTTGATTATTTTGAAAGGTCCAAACGTGAACGACTTCGTCGCCTATCTGGAGATACTGCTGAGGCTTTGGCGACACCCTTTCAGCTTTATAATTTGCTGAAAGTGGTACATTATCGGTCTGATGGAGGTCCTCTTTGTCGCCTGTTGGTTGGTCATACTACTGCGCTGAACTCTTACAAGTATAGACCCGGTCATCGGAGCTATCTTTGTGATACTTGTATGCAATTAGACAATGTGAGGCATGCTGTCTTCTTTTGTGACGCTGAGCCTAGAGCTAGCCAGCGCCCCGTTTGGGTTGAACCTCTCGGTAGTTTTCGACAACTTACGGTGAGCGAGCTTAGAATAAAGGATATGCTAAAATTTGCTTGCCATTTAGAAAGATCTGTACAAGCAAGAAACTAAATTGAGCATCTACTTTGAAATTTTCACTTGATGGCATTTCGTATTCTTGGTTTTGTTTTCCCTTGAAGCCGTTTGGCGGATAGGGGAGGGACGTCTGACTAAGCCGTCTTTCGGCGTCGGACGTAAAACTCCAACAACAACAACAACCCATGTGATGGAGCTCCGTTCCTTCCCAGATGTCGCATTTCCAAGGAAATGCCTGAAGAGCAACTGGGCGGGATGGGAGGGCAAACATTTGTCTGCCACTAGACCTTGGATCTGGGCGACACACCGGTGCTCGCAAACGTCGGAGACAGCGCAGGGAGGTTGACTGCGCGGAGCTATGTTTCAGTTGTACGCATGCGTTGATGTTGCAACTCGGCACTATCTTGCTAACTTGTCTCGTCTTTCAAATACCCTTACAATAGCTATAGTAGAGATTTTGATTTGATCATTTGTCTCTGATCTACAGCAGTATCCGTCAGCAGTCTAACGGTACCTTGCGTTCTACAAGATACCTTATAATCTCCGAGATCACAAAAATCATCCGAGAATCGAAGATAACTACTGAAGATGCCGAAGAAGAAGACCGCCAACTCCCCATTTAAGATGCCCCTGATCCCTCCGGGAGCACAGAAGGAAACAGAAGATTCCGACCACAATCCTCCTGCGACTCCGATCAACATGAGAGAGTATCGGAAGGAAGCTCGGGAGGAGCTGAAAGCCAGTGGACACTCGGTGTGGAAACCTACCGAGGGTGGCACATCATTCGCTGAACATTTGGTTTCTATGGAACGCTTAATGCATATGATTGGTATCAGTATGTCATCTCCGGCTGCCTACTTTTTGCTGTTGTATTCTGTTGATAGTAGCGTTCGTCATGGGCTTCCGCCGTGTGATCTAACACTGGGATCACCAGGGGAACTCTATGAGTGTCTCAAGGCGGAGTTGAAACAGCGCCATTTCGATCCTACTGATGTATTAGCCCTTCGACATTCCTTCAATACCCTAGCTCAGGGCACCTCTGTGAGCCTTACTAAGCATTTGAGTATTATAGATGATCTGGTGAATCGACTGCGGTTACAAGGGGATGTTGTTTCGGATGAAAATATTTTTGACTGCATATGTAGTAGCGTAAGAGACCCCTATGCTGATTGGGCTCTTGCCTACCGGCTCGACGGAGTATCACTTAATGAAGCTCGGCTACGGATGACAGGTAGAGCGAAGCATCATGAACGGCGGCCACCTACCCACCTGTTCCGACAAGTTCCTTTAGAAGAAACTGCGGCAGCCGCCGCTACGACTACCGCTTCAGACGAGAAACTGGTGCTCGACTACGGCTGGATACTTCGCGAGGGACGCTGCTTTCGCTGTCTCGAACGGAACCACAGTGCCGTACGGTGCACAAAAGAGCTGCCGGCGTTTCTGTCAAGAAGATGCCTTTGTTGCGGCCGAACAGGCCATCAGCGAAGTGACTGCAGACTTCTAATCGGTAAGAAAGTTGTGTGCGGTAGATGTGGCCAGCAAGGCCATACTCCCTCGGTGTGTCGTTCTCCACCAAAGGAGTCTAAAGAGGGCGACGGTAAGACCGGTGACAAAACAACAACTGAAGAAACAGGAGCTGCTTCCACAGTGGTGGTACAAGGAGCCCAGAGTGCGAAGGGTAACCATTCAGAAGAAAAGAATAACCACAGATCAGATGACTCTGAAAATGAAGATTGTACGAAGCCGTCTAATACCAGCTGGTTGCACATGGTGTTAGATGACCCTTGTGATGCTGCACTGACGGATCCGACCACATGTCATGGAACTTCGTTATATACAGATGAACTTTCAGACCCCACCCCATTGATTACTGACATTAAGTTATTGCCCGAGGACTGTCAAGACAGTGGTCACAGCAGCAAGGCGCTCGTAGACACCGGAGCTGGCAGGAGTTTCATTCGTTCGAGCACTCTGAGCTCATTGCCAGAATCTCTGATTGTGGAGCTGCGTGATGTGCAGGTCTCGGTTATGGTCGCTAATAAAGAGAAGTTTATTTGTTCTAAGGCGGTGTTATTGAATGTCGCTACTCCGCAGTTGACGAAACCAATATGGTTTCTGATTGTGAAAGACCTGTCATTCCCTCTGATTCTCGGACTTGATGCTATAAGACGACTTCAGCTGTTGATCTATGCGTCCCCGGAAGCAGTACTCCTGAAAGCCGGAGTGAACGAGCATGTTGTACGCCAGTGCGCGGGCAACGGTAAGCAGCATGCCGTCGATGCTGAAGCTAACAGGAGCCATTTTCACTGTTATCCGGGTGACGTTGTGTTATCGAATGAAGTCGCAGATGAAGAGTCAAGTTCTGAGAAATACGAAGTAGATTTTAATCTAGTTATGCAGGGAGCCGTAGAGGAAAGGACTCCCTCTTTTGATGAAGCTTACTGGTCTAATTTTGGTCATCATCAGGACGAAGAAAGAGCTCTTAATTTCCACTCATCGTGCGTCCCGTTGAATGGTGTATCCGCCGAGTGCTCATCGAAGTTTTGCTCGAGCGAGAAGGATTCCTTATTTATAGGATATACTAGGGACGCTAATCATGTCAATGAGGATGGCAGTACTAGTTCGGTTCAAAGATTCACGTATAGAGTTCCGTGGGTTAGAAGGCTTCCCAAACCTTCGAATCGTGAGATTAAGAACGCAATTGATCGTGATGACGCTCGAAGGAATCGCCTCGAGAAGTCTGGCCAACTGGAATCTTATGCGCAAGTCTTTGACACTTATATCGAGAAGGGAATTCTTGTGGAAGTTGATGAGACCGATTATTCTAAGGTGACGGGCATACTGAACCATTTTCCTGTTGCAAGAGACAGTAGCCCCACTACTCCAGTACGACCGGTACTGAATGGTTCAATATATCGTGGTGTCATTGGTACTGGTTTTAAGAATAAGAAACAAGAAGATGCAGTAGTTCGTAGTACTGTTCCACAATTGTTGCTCTTTCGATCTTTTCCTCATGTAGCTACATTAGATGTTCAGACTGCATTTTATATGTTGAGACATACTATTGATGATAGTTTCTCCTTTTGGCTTGGAATCATCGTATTTATCGTCTCGTTTCCCCGGCTATGGGGGCTCCTCACTCTCCTTGCGTGCTGCAAGACAGTATGTTGCGAGTATGCAGCGAAGCAATGGAGAAATTGGAGGAGAGACACCCTGAGATTCCAGCAAGTGAGTTATCCCAATGTGTCTCTTATAGTGCTTACATGGACGACATAGTGATTGGCGCTATGAGTCCTGAATTGTTGAAGGATGCTACAGAATGCATGCTAAGTGTTTGTGCCCAGCACGGCTTTAATTGTCCGATTGTCAAGCGATGCATCGGTGCTCCTTCTCAGGGCTCGCCGCCTCAGGAAGTGCTGGGGATGCTCTGGATGCCAGGGGATCAGCTGAAGAACGCCCCCGGACCAGATCTTCCGCCACCAGTTCTGATGAGAGACTCAAATGCAGGTCATGGTACTGAAAGAGCAGCCACAACCTGTCGAGACCTTATGAGTATTGTTGCTAAGATGTATGATCCCTGTGGTATAAATAATAATATGATATTGGCTATGAGGCTTATAGGCCCAGTAGATATAATAAACCAAACAGATGGATTATAGAAGGATCCAATTGATTATATTAACCAATAGATGTATGCAGCATTAGCTAGGCTTAAACATCATATATAACACAATGGAGACAAGCTTTGTGTCAGACTTATCCTACAACTATTCTCCCTCCTTCTCCTGGAGAGGAAGAGCACAGACACGTTACAACTTTATTACATCTTAGAAACTCTAATCATCATAACTTTTACAGCTGTTTCGGCCAATATTCAATCTTGCTACTGGATGCTTATTTCTTGTGCTTCTTCTGAACTGCCGCTGCTCATCGTTGTCTATCTCATCACAGGATTCATACACTTCTGCTTCTCTAGCTCGGGCTGCAATCTTAGGCTCAATATCCGTAGTGAATGTAGGACTAGGTATACATGGAGGTTCGACATCATCTTGAAGGTTCTGGTCCTCCACAGAGGGTTCCCAGGTGTCATCAGTCTTAACATAACGAAGATTAATAAGCTTTTTAGTTGTACCATTGGTAACAATAACCGTATTAGGATATTTCATCGACGGACCATGAACGATACACCAACCTTTTTCCCATAAAGGTGATAATTTACGATCAACTCCAATGTTATTCACCCTCCTAGTATATAACATTACTTGACGACCTTGATAATACACGTCACGACTCCTCTCTTGAACACGATTTTGACGATCATAATAAAGTTTATTATCGCGATGTTGCCAAGCTTGCTGTGAGCGTACACCATTCCAAAGTGAATATAACTCAGTCAGGTCATATTGCTGATAACTCATAAAATAAGGATTGCGCCCAAATAACACCATGAACGGACTTTTACTACCCAAAGCTTTATGCGGGCGACAATTATATACATAGGCGAGCTTTAATGCTTCACGCTTCACATCAGTAGGAGTCCTTAAAGAATATGTTCTGGCTAACCGATGGAGTGTCCTATGCACTCGCTCTACGACACTGTTGCCTTTGGGATAATATTCCGAAGATCTTCTCAGAGTCACTTTGAAAGTTCCCAACACTTTCATCACCTCTGGACCAGACAAGTTTCTTGCATTATCAGCAACGATAGATTGTGGTGGACCAAACCTTATAAAGCAGCGGAAGAGCATTACTGCTATCCAATTAGACGTCATAGAAGGCAGATACTCCCAAACCAGAAACCTAGTAAAAGAGTCGATTATGGTTAGAAAATGAACTTGACCATAAGATACAATATCGACATGTAAAACTTTCCAAGGAAAAGCACTATTAGCTAGCGCTTGCATAGGAGCGGCAGGATTAGGAGGTTTCTCAAGAGAACATTCACGACATGTTGATACCACTTCGTTTGCTCGTTTCCACATATAAATGAAGAAACACACTGTACGAAGCGTCTCAACCGTAGCCTGCACAGTGACATGTCCCAACTCATGCGCACCCTTGACAATTTTATCAATCATAACAGTCGGTATAACAGGTAACAATTCACCATTGCCATTGTTCCAATACAACATATCATCAATCAATCTAAGCTCATGACTTACACGAGCATATTCATTCAGATTTGGTGTACCTCTAGGCATGTACAAGCCCCTCTTGATAGCATTCTTGACAGTTACCAGATCTTGATCAAGCTGTTGCCCTCTTCTAACCTCAGCATTATCGATAAAAAACTTCAACGGAATATCATTCATCTCGTAACAAGCAGCACAAGAGTGATCTTCGGCCTCCAGAAGATATGGTGTAAATTGATCTTCATAGTCGTCAACATTACCGTTGCGAACCACCAGTTCGTGACGGTATGATACCATTTTTGCATGCAGTGGATGCCTAGTAAGCCTATCTGCTCTGTTTTGTTCTGATGGTACATAACCAAATATAAATCGTGACCACTCGTTGAGAGGAAAAAGCTCTTGCAATAAAACGAGATACTTTTGTAGTACAGGGCAGTTTTCCCTGCGACTAACAGCAGCAACTCTCTTAGTGCATAAGATAGTTTTCACCACTTTGTTATCAATGTTGACACGAACTTTTTTAAACTTTTTGGAGGGCAGTTGCTCTAATTCATGAATGGCGGCCAGACCAGCATAGACTGCAGACATTTCCTTAACGACAATGGCCACACCAAGTTTCTTCTCCGCAAAGGCCACACTCGATTCATCCATGACCATTAATTCACCATCAACTTCTTGTGCCAATTCATAACCAGATACCCATTTACTTGCGTCAGTTGATAATACAATATCTTTGCCAAAATCATACGTCCTGGGAAGTGTCAACGTACCAGCATCAAGCACCGTAGAATACCATTCTTTTATTAGTTTATACAACTTATCGGACACTTTAGTTCGCCACGAGACACGTCTTTGGTGAAGTTCACGAGACACCAACCCTTGTAGTGAGTGTTTCAGAGCCAGGTTCCATGCGCCAGCAGTAACCACATCCGGCAGCTTACCCAGCAAGGATAAAGCACCTGTATAGGAGATATCACATT
>JAAPAO010000654.1:0-18778 GCA_013115145.1 Perkinsus chesapeaki
TGGCACCTCCTAGCCACCAATTCGACCAACTCTAGCAGAGTGCCAATCTGCTGCATTGTACGCAGGTCTATGGTTACATTATATTTCCTATTTACCCAACCACATAGCGACAGCAATGGGCAGCCCAGGTCTTCCAGACGGGTCCCTGGTCCCCAGGAATCTATCACCAGATGGCTTACGAAGGACCTAAGCTGTCGCTTGCTTTTCGCTGCTTCCTTCACCCTGTCGATGAACTCCCTTCGACGGCTTCGGCGCTTGACACCAATAGTAAAACCAGAAATGAAATAACAAATGATAATGGACTCTATCAAAAAACGTGTTGGTATGAGGGCGGACAGGGCGGCCAGCAGGAGGAGGATACAGAGGGACACTGAGCTCGCCCAGGGACACTTCCACGTGAAAAGATTCTTTGTTTTCTCCAACACCACACACGCGCTGAGGATAGCAAGAAGCGTATCTTCTATGTGCTGTTTGAGCTTATTGAACATAACCTCCCACGGTGTTGGAACGGTCGACCGCGGCATGGCCATTACAGGCGTTGGGCTCAGAGAAGGCGACTCTCCTTCGACTGACAGAGTCGATGAGGCTCTTGGGAGGAGCTGGACCGAGAGGACCCTTTGTCGAAGGCCGCTCTCTGATTGAGACCCCAGGGCCTTGGCCACCGGAGCTGGACGAACTTTGGCACCTCTGAAGAGCCTACGTCGGACGTAACACCAGGCATCACACTCTTTAAGCCAATTACCATCCCCAAAGGTCATAGAGTATTGGTAGCCATTCTCATCGGTAGAAGCATCAACAATAACTTGCCACGACCAGCAGCTGCCATCGGACATCACCGTCCTGGGCCCTTTACATGGTACGGTCTCGACGCCTCCAGAGCTGCCCACTAGAGTGCTCCATTGGGGAGGGTCCCACAGTAGGAGATGCTCCGCCGAGAAATCAGCGAACAAAAATAGCCTTCTCTCGCTCTCATAAACGTCCATCCTCTCCCCCGACTCCATAGCGTCTCCCACCTTCTCCCACTTGCAGTGTCCCAATCGACGCGTCCAGCCGCTGAGCCTATTACGGACGGCCAGAGCTAGCGGGTGACGCTTGAGGAGGGAGAGGATGCCCAGGCTGAAGAGGAAGAACAAGGTGTATTCATATAGTTGGATAACCCATATAGACAACCCGACCAGCCATACCGCGGAGACCACGGGCCGCTCGAAATAGCTTACTGCTTGGATCTTATCGGCGAACCCACGAGCAAGGGAGAAATCCTGCCCGATACGGCGGAAGCACGGCCCCAGAGAGGCATCGGTGAAGTTATTAAGAGTAAGCTCTTGGGGCCAGCCACACTCCGGACCACGGATAGGCATCAAGTACCGTGACCACACTGGGAAGGACCCTCCGGTAACTTCAACAACGAACTCTATCCGTCCAATTCTGCTGCCTACTGCTGCTGTCGCCTCCTTCGTATCCAGCGGAGGTTCATAGCTTATTATTTGTGATCGCTGTTTGGCTACTTCATATAATGGACAATGGACTTCCAGCCCTTTAACCGGCGGACCACGCTCACCTGGTTGCTCCAGCCAGACTGATATCTTTATACAGGAGTTGGGGTTGCTGTGTATCACAGGTACATCCTTGACCTCTATGGGACAGGAGTCGGCAGCGGCGCTACGGACACTGTAACCAGCATGACCAACCTCTAGTGAGAACTGGCTAGCTCCGTGCACTGACACCAGCAGTACCCTGAAACGGCCCAAACCCCCCTCCCTTGCCGTCAGCTCATCACGGCATGCCTCACTGATACGATCAGACCACTTCCGCATTTCTGTCGCACTGGTAAAGGCGAATGTCAAAGGGTACTTATAGACGTCGAAGGGCACGTAAAGAGTGAGCATGTGCTGGTGGCTCCCCATTGCCCTAGCGACAGCTAAAGGGTCCCCCGGGGCCACCCAAGCGCCGGCCAAGTCCAAGACCTTACCCTCCATGAACAGTACACTGTGGGCCTTACTCTCACGGTACTGGATACCTAACCGTACGAACTTTGGCCTCCAGTAGTCTTGTGGGCTGAGTTCTACGATCCGGCTGACCTCTGCTATCCCCTGGGCAACATAGTCCCCAAAACCTGGCACCACCAACCCACCCTGACCATCCTTTAATCGACTACCCCCTTCATTGAGTAGCCTAACCAACGAGTGCCGCATAGGCTGCTTATTACGCAGCTTCATCAGCCTCCCTGACAATACATCGCCGTACCCTTCCGCACTGACCGGCTCCGTCATAGTAAAACTGACGATGAGCTTGCCTCACTAGCACCTCGGAAAACACAAGAAATGATATATATCACAACCACTCCGTTCATGGAATTAGGTCGCCTCCGTGGCAATGAATTGCAGATGGATTGCCTTCCCACTGTGGCCCCCTTCCTCACCTTCATCCTCCTTTGTATGTACATACCTAAGAACAATAATACCGCAATTGCCTTCTCCCCAATAGCATCACCTTCCAGCAACTGTATGATGGTTTGGCAGCTTCCAATAACCTTCACCATGAGGCTTATTATCTCTAAGCACCACAACAACAATCAGATATCCATGCCTGGCAGTGGCCCCACTTGAAGTCCCCGGTGTATCGAAGTCCATTAGGTAAGGTCCACGTGCCGGTAGTGAGGCTACCATCCCTCCATTCCCCTGCTATTGAGGACCCATCCTTATACACATAAGTGCCATTACCATGCTTTCGACCGTTACACCAATCGCCTGACCGCCGAATATACCCGGAAAAACGAATTAGATGTTTCACAGGACTTCGTAAAGGGCAAATTTATAAGTTTGCTCGGCATGTCCTATTCATAATGCTAGCCCATCCTATTCTGTTATCCCCGCGTCTTCCCATCATCAACGACACTTCCCTGCCGAGGTCGAATGCGCCCTACCTACCCGAGTAGGCGTCTCCATTATTGAACCTATACGTTCCTTGGCCATGCTTCTGACCCTCTTTAAACTGTCCGTGATATGTACCGCCTCGAAGACCATGGTCTAAGCAAGCCATTCCGCCACTCAAACAATGTATTGCCATCCTGTTCACCCCCACCACCATCACCAGCCTCCTCCTCCTCTTCACCCACAGCCTTCTTGCCAGTATACACCAGACGGCCCCTACCGTGCTTTTCATTCTCTTGGAACTGTCCGGTATAGATGTCCCCATTCCGGTACCAATACCTGTTGCCAGGGACCCTAGTGGTGACAGGCCAATGTACCCTACGTTCCGTGGCCATGTCTGATACCCTCATCGAAGTCACCATCATACACCTCACCATTGCCGTAAACAGCTCTGGCTCGGCCGGTGAAATCTCTCGACGAGTGCGTTACTAACGAAGGACTACAGTGTTCCATATCAGCCCCACTTACCAGTGCCATCCTCTAGTGTGAGGCTATACGGGGGCACTTCCTCCTCGCCAGCTTCTGCCATATTATTCAAGTCCTATCTTCTTGTATAGAAAGCCAGCACAACTCAAGCTATACTAGAAATATAATTTCCATGGGCATGATGACGTCAAGTAGCCTTCACTCGTTCGCTCACCATCAGCCGTCTTGACTCCAATGGATCCACCACAAACGTCCGGACCTAGCTAGCACGTCCGGCCTCAAGGTGGCTTAGGGGTTACTACCAAGCCATTCCTATAGCAGAATGATAGCAAGCACATCCCTATGAGATAGATCGGAAGCGCCAGAGCTAGGTATTGGATCCAGGCAAACTTCAAAGTCTCAAACCCCTCCATTTGATATGACCTGTCCACCTGGGATGTTCGACCGTTCACTACCGTCTTACACTGGCTGCTCTGGTATAATATAGCTTATGACAGCAGTGAACTCATTGGAGCTACTGGCTGGAGTATCGGACCTGCCTCGACCATATCCCATAAAAATTGGCCATCCCTTACCAGATGTCAGGGAAGGACCTCGTCCCTATCAAAGACACTGCTCTGGCAGCCTGTAGGCCACCCAAGGTGGTCAAGAAATCACCTCCGCTGCTAGAAGCCTGAAGGGGCCGTTGGCAAGCCGGTATACTGACCCATCTGACCTGGTCAAAGATGCTTTCACTGCTAGCTTGAAGGCCTTCACTAAGTGCAGTACTCTGTAGAAGGTCCAGACGCAGCCACGCTGTGAGGCCGGAGGAGCTTGGTAGACCGGTTGGCCGAAGGAATTCGGTACCGACTACAGTGAAAAGCATCCAACAGCACCAAGCGGCCGTGAGAGCACCAGCTGTATAGGCTAAAAGTTTTCGTTTTTTCGCCAGTTCTATTTTGAATTCTCCGATGAAGTGCAATGATGCTACGTCTGACAGATAAGCCGAGCTTCAACCTAAGATACGTCCTTTACCTCCGATGCTTGCATTGACTGCCACTTCGAGTGTTATTTTATCCTTGGTAGCAGTAGGTCGTACACTAAAGGCCGACCTGGCTAATGGCTGAGCATTGGCCAGCATCTACTGAAGCAGTAAAGGACAGTAAGGACCCACTACAGTACATAGATGTTATTAGTGAAGGTCACTACAGGCCTTTCATGGTAGGTTGAGGACCTCACCCACAAGGCATCTCCGATCAAGGCCAGGATAAGCGGTACCTGGGGCCATGGTAGGGGCCTTAGAGAGGCCTATATACTACAACTAATACAGTGATGGCCACTACTAACCATAGACAGTATGCAAGGGAGCATCGACCTAAGATACTATACCCGGAGTCGTCCTCCGGGGGTATGTGCCTTACTAGTAGCGATAAAGTGAACTGCATGGCCCTCGCTGTAGACCTTGGCGGGGTGAAAAGGGAATAACATGAGAAAGACTTTGTGGACCGGGACTCTGGCTATCTTGCTTTCTTAACAAATCTTGGATTTTCTCAAGTTGTCGAGAGCATTTTGGTAACTAGCAATTGTTATTCGCATTTGCTGCAGAGATGTCACCGTTGGATGAGCTCATACCAGAGCTCACTAACCTGCCTTTGGATACGTCTCGAAGGCAGTCATGCTATGTTACACTCGCTAGGATATTAGGAAATATTAGAGATGATCCTACTGAGGACAAATACCACACCATAAAGAAGTCGGCTAAGGTAAGGCATATCTCAAGGTTAACCGTGCAAGATACAAAATAGGTTAACTTGTGTACTCGGTATTACTCAACCGAAATACTTTCAGGTGCTCCAAAATTCACTATGTGATCCCCATACCGGACAGCTATATAGCCCAGTTATAGGCATATTAAGAGAGGCTGGTTTCAAAGAGACCGTCGATGCCTACGTCTGGGACCCTTCTAGTGACCAACAACGTAAACGGTCCTCGGTATTTCACCCTTCTTACTCAACCAATTCAGATGAAGCTCTTATTGACGCAGCTGAACGTATAGAGGATTTAAGGAATGCCTTGGTAGCAGCGTCTCACACCAGACCGAGCGGTACTAGGGCGCATAACGTACCAACGCTTTAGTTCGTATTCACTGTAGCCACTGGCACTGGTACTTTGGGCTCGAAGCCAGTTAGCGGACAAACACGACAGTTTGCCAGACGGACGGATGCCGAAAAGAAGAGGGCTGCCCAAGAGCAACAGATGAAAAATCTGAAGCAGGCGTCTCGGGACAAGTACACAACCAGCTTGCTTCGACGGGGAGACGCCTTCATCAGGTTCTACAACTCCACGACTGTTTTACCCACAACCAGCAGTGGCACTACACGATCGACGTCCAGCTCCGAATCGCCGGAACGCAGCAAAGAAGATGGCCTGCGGCCAACTAGCTCTGGCAAAACAAAACGAACGGCATTTGACTTCGAAAGTCGACAGGCTAGAGTCGACCGTGAACAGCGGGCACAGAACCAACTTACCCAATTAAGAGAGGAACAGAAGCGAAGGTCATAGCCCGGGAAGGACATGGCTAGAGGTGTCAGAATGCGTTATTAGGTATGAAGAAGCATCAGCCGACCCTAGCACCTTCAACACCGCAGCCTACAGAAAGCCCCCGAGTATAGCCCCGGGTGGCAGGACGGAGGGCAGTAGCTGGACCAGCTGGATACCATTCTTTGGGGGCTCATCATCATCTCGGGATGGTACGCCTTCACTATGTAGTGTTGATAATGATACCTTTTTAGATGACCATAACCGTCGTGGTGGACAGCAGCAGCCTGGTCGACCTAATGTTAAGGGAATCGGGGATCTGCCCAAACCTCCTAGAGGCGGCTGAGGTACTAAGGCAGTGGGTGTTACTGGGCGAAGGATAGGATTAATCAGGTTCGGCGGCATGCTAGATGTCCGTCCATCTAAGGCCTGTAGATAGCCAGCGAATGATCGTATGGGAGCAAACCACCATAGGCCTCTCATATGTTGAAATGCTAGTTATCGTCACTTCATGTGGCAGGACTTAGGCTCTTTCTGACACCTCTAGCTCTGTAGCACCATTTGTCTATTCTGTACCAATTCGCATAGTCCACGCTACCAACAGTGCGTCCAGTGTACGCCTCCTCCTCTCCTGCCGGTAGTCTGCCAAACACTCATCGAACGTTGTCTGATTCCTACGTGTTCCCATCTTGTGTTTAGTGTCCCAGAATGGTGCTTCTTGTTGCCCGCTCAGTCTGTATAATCGCCACTGGTGGGGGGAACTAGGAAACTTAGAAATCCTTGAGAGTTCCGCGGCGCACCATTTTACTGTGACGGTAACGGCTTTAGTGATATCGTGGAAGAGCCGCCGTTCATTAAGCAGAGGGAGCAAGAAAAGCCTATTGGACTTTTTATTACATCTCCGGTGTATAGGGTGGTAACAGTTACCCCATATCCTCTTCCATGGCATTCCATGCCAACTCCGAGGAACTACCGTTACGCTTGGAGATCGTAGTAAGCAGCATCGACGTCTCTCCGGTGGTAGAACAGATATCTCACTTAGTGGGATCGGCAGCTGGCAAGGCCTGTGAGGTAGGCTCTAGCTCTCTGCTATGTATACCACTACTTGCCAGTTGTCGTTACGGTTAACACTAATGGAATATCCTGTACTGTCTATTGTCCCTCCAGCGGTTGACATTGAAGCATCGCCTGTTGTGGATTTTGGTGGACGGGGAAAGTCATGGTGATATTCGCGCTTGTGGCGGTTTACATGTGCTGATGTTCAGTGACTTCACAGTAAAAGCGGAGGCGGCGGGGTTCGAACCTGTGCCTCTCTGGCTCTTGCTTGTAGTACTGCACGGCCCCTCCTCACTGTACAATTCTCCCAGGTCCTGCGTGTTGGTCCAGATGAGCCATACCTGCTGGCGACGGCCTGCTTCGATATGCGCCGATACGTCCAGAAAGCCGCCGCACAGATGTCCGACCATCCCCCGGTCCCGTTTGATAGAATAAAGCTAGCGCTAGCTCCCACCACTGGTCGGATGGCCCCGTTGAAGCCGAGCATTGCGACATGTTTCAGATTTACCTGGCTCAGTTGAAGTGTCCGTGTTCCTTCGAATGTCGAAGGTCTGCGGCACGGCGCCGCTCAGACGGGACAAGGCCTCGGAAGCCGTGGAGCCACCGCGGCAGCAGCAGCAGCAGCCCACAGTGGTATGTGCTACTGCAAACGTGGGCACGGAGCCATGGCCTGGAGGAGAGGAAGAGCATGGACACCCGTATACCGGGGGGCATTCACAACGGAGAAGCGATGGGCTTATGATTAATACTGAGCACGGTCGAGACGGCGATCGGGGGAGGTCAATGAGCCGCTCTAGAGGGGGGAGAGCACATAGCACTGGCCTTAGTCCAGGACGGCTACGGCAACGACTGTCTCATAGTGTAGAGGAACAACTAAGACGATCTAGGGAAAGGCGAAGGACACTTTCAAGGAGCCTATGTGAACTCGCAACGCTGTTTGGATCCCGATCACTTCTCTTCAGCTCGTCGCCGGCGTTCGCGGTCTCCTCCTATGTCCGCTCTCGGCCAACTCAACCGCCGCGGTCGAGAACGGTTTGGATCTGTTATGCGTAGGGTGCCCGTTGGCGATAGGGATGTAGTGTCTGCCAGGTCGCAGCACCAGCGAACACGCTCTACGGCTATCCGCACCCTATCAAGGTGATGGGTCACCTAGGCTACCCTCTACCGCTCCTTCGCTTCACGACGTTCTAGCTGCTGATGACCAGGACGCCAGGAGGAGAAGGGCATCATTAGGAGCTGCTGTGGGTTACTATTGGAGCTTTGCTCGAGACATCTCGCGCCAGGTGGCCTCCCCTTCTAGCCGTAAGCCGAGCACGGCTCCGTCCCATCGTCGCGTCCCTCTGGCCAAGACATTGTCGTTGATACAGGAACTGTCTTCTGAAATTACTAAAATTCAGCGAATGACCGCGTCCAAGGCATCGCGTGGTGCCGCCTTTGGTGGGGAGACGGTTACGTGTTATTGCTGTGGGGCAGAGGTGGTGCTTGTTAATCGTTAGTTTAGCACAATGATATCTGATCAGGTCCCCATAAGCCGAGCCGACATCCATGCAAAGAGGCGATGCCTTCGAGTGCTGCCCAGCGCACTGTCATCAGTCCATGATGTGGCAGGAGCTAGTCGCCGAGTATCTCGGCAAGTTTGGCGTTAGTGCACTGTAAATTGAGTAGTTCCCTATTATGTACCATGATAATATCTTTTCCCCCTAAATCCTTCTCTTGTTGTATTCTAGTGTGAGCTACCGCTGATGGGCCTTCTATCAGTTCATTAATCTCGTTATTATGCACCACGGTTCCACGGGTGTAATAGGTGCAACAGCGTCATTGGTAGTGACGTGTGTAGGCGTTGGTGTCCTGGGTCTACCTAAGGTCATGCAGCAATCCGGATGGATAGGAGGTTTCATCCTACTTTTCGTAGCAGGCCTGGCCTCTATGTGGATGGCCCGACACTTATGTGACGCCTGTGTTGCCCTGAAGAAAGGCACCGAGTATCCTTCTTTCCAGGATGTTGGTATGCGAACCTTTGGTGTTGCTGGTAAATTGGCTGTTGTTCTCTGCATGGACATCTTCATGATCGGCCTTTGTGTAATTATGTTAATCCTATTCGCTCAGAATACAATGCGATTATGGCCTGTTCTCACGCAGGGCTGGTGGGTCCTAATTTACGCTTTATTGATGATCCCTTTTGTTTGGATAAGATCAATGAAGCTTATCGGATGGCTGTCCTCTGTCGGTGTATTATCTATTATTGCTACTTGTATAGTTATTATTATAGCAAGTGCCACCAATGCTGTGAAGGAAGGTGACACGCTAGAATATCACCTTTTTAATGACCAGCTCGGCAGCGCTATGGCCACTCTGATGACCTCGTTCGGCCTAACAACTATGGTCTCAGCCGTCCTTAATAGCGTTGAAGAACCTAAAAAATTCAATAAGGCTTTAATAATGGCATTCGCCATTGTCTTTACTGTGTACATTGGTATCATGGCTGCGGGCTACGCTGGGTATGGTGATCAGATTGCCCAGTATGGTGATATTGTAAGTGCAATATCCACATCAACTGGTAAACTGAATTGGGCTGGCTATGCTATTATAGTATGTATTCTAGTATTATGCGCTACACACTTCCTAGCTCTTTTCACACCAGTCGCTATGGACTGTGAAAGGCTCATTCCCGAGAAGGCCAGATTTCATCGTCTACTATCCTATCTTATACGAACTGTTCTTGTGGCGATATGTGCCTTACTAGCGACCGTCGTGCCAGGTGTTATGACGCTGATTTCTATCCTTGGAGCTATCCTTGGCATGCCATGTGTAAGACAATAGCCGGGTTCGTGATTTAGTCGAGTAGTATTCGAGCCCTGTGGAGTCCTTTCGCAATGAACGTATATTGTAATAAACTATCTTGGCTATTATATACTACACCCGACATACTTGCTATATGGTCATTATATGTCATTTGTTAGGTAATGTTGTTACCTCTATTCTTCTACTGGAAGGCTTGCTTTGTTGATACTGCCGGAATTCGGGCTATTTATTCTGGCAGAGTGATTCACTTCATTGGGGAGATCATCGTAATTCTCATCTCAATTTACACTCTAGTTTTCGGCCTGTAAGTAGGGGGAGGTTACACAGCAATCTGGAATCAATCGGGCGACTACTTGATGTTATCAGATACCAGACGATTATAAATATGTAATGGCATAGTCCTGATAAGCAAATCGTTGTCAATAGCGGCACATCAACTCTACTCTAAACCTGGGCTATTGCTACTTGTTACTCTGTTACCTTACTATTTACGGTCGATTGTTCTGCTATACACGCGCTCCAAGCGCTGAATTTTGAGCTCTCCATTCGACACTTGGTGAGACGTTTTGTCCTTCGTGTTTCGAAGCCCTTGAGCTGTTTTCAATTTCATACCCCACTGTTGGATCCTCTTCTGTTACTCACTATTGTAACATAATTCTGGCCTACTAATAGTTGCGTTAATAGTGTCGATAAAACCAGCATATTCGTGAACATAATATAATGTGTTGCAAGCAGAAGTTGGCATTTAATCACTCAATATAGTATTCAAAGGGCAAGTCCTTTCAAGTCAAATTTGGTTGATGTGGCATGACCCGTATGTAATGCAGCGCTAGAGCTCTAATTCGCTACATTCGATTGACGAACTCAGCTCGGTACATATAGGCAAAACTCTGTAATCAAAGGGAGAACTCGTACGAGATAAACTGGTGGAAAAGAGGCAAGTTGAGGCACGAAAATCTGACTTACTGAGAAACAGTTAGTCGGCATCTAACCAGAGATGGATTGCTGGTAAGCATCCAGCCAAAAGTAGTGCAACCGTTCATGTAGCTCCATGGATAGAAGGGACGCAAACTGATCACTCACGGATGCTCCAAAAAAAGTTTGGGCATCCTCGTAGGAAAATTGGGTTTGCTTGCGGGACGAAAATATGTCCGATAAACCCCGCGAGGAAGAGTAAACATACAGTATAGTAAAGAAAGAAGTAGACCGAGTCTTTTATATAAACAACGGCTGGGACACCGCAGACTCGCGATCGGCGACTCCCTCGGAGACCGGCAGAGGGGCGACACCAGTCGGTGCGGGAGGCATGTCGCTGGCTTGGTAACCAGTACATTTGTAAAGGTCTGGATTACACTCCGTCTTAGCGATACAGTTAAGGCATTTGCTGGTGGCGGGGCCAGAAAGACATTTAAACATGCATTTGTCACGGCCACATTCAACAGATTGGCCGAAGCATGTTGAGCAGGAGGAAGTTAGTCCACTCTTCTCCAAGCACTTGGTAGTTCCATCAGCACTTCCCCATGCTTGTTTTCCACAGTAGGCTATGTAATTGCTGTAAGCCTGATCATAGCTAGCCCACAAGTTGTGGTCCACAACACTGCACTCCCCTTGTGCTGAAGGGGTAACTATGCTCGAGGTTGTGGAAGTACTCGTAACGGTAGTTGAGAATGTCGAGCTCATCGTGGTAGTGGTTGATGTGGCTATGGTGGTCGTTGAGGTGGCCGTTGTAGTGGCAGGAGTTGAGGTGGTCGTTGTAGTGGCAGGAGTTGAGGTGGTCGTTGTAGTGGCAGGAGTTGAGGTGCTCGTTGTAGTGACAGGAGTTGAGGTGATCGTTGTAGTGGCAGGAGTTGAGGTGCTTGTTGTAGTGGCAGGAGTTGAGGTGCTCGTTGTAGTGGCAGGAGTTGAGGTGCTCGTTGTAGTGCTGACAACAGGCAATGTAGTTACAGTCACCGTGGTAGGAGAGATAGTAGAGGAAGGATAAGCACTGGTAGTTGACGGCAGAGCATCTGTGCCGGTTGGTGCAGGAGGCATGTCAACGGGTTGATATCCAGTACACTTATACAGGGCTGGATTACACTCCGTCTTCGCGATGCAGCTGAGGCACTTACTAGTCGCAGGACCGGAGATGCAGCTGAACATGCACTTGTCCCGACCACATTGAACAGAGTCGCCAAAGCAAGTCGAACAAGACGATGTTAAGCCGGACTTTTCCAAGCATTTAGATGTTCCGTCGGCACTTCCCCAGGCTTGTTGGCCACAATAGGCGATATAGTTACTATAGGCTTGTCCATAACTAGTCCATAACATATGATCAGCCGAAGTACATTTACCGTAAGGAATTACTGTGGTGGCCACTATCGGGCTAGTTGAGGAAATACTGCTGCTTTCAGTCGTGGTTGGGGGATAAGTTGACATCGAAGGGCTGGTAGTCGTCATTGTGGTTGTGGTAGTCGTCGTGCTTGTCGTTGGTGGCATCGTCGTGGTAGGTAAACTCTTGATGGAGGTGCTCGGGTTAGGTGGCAGATCGGCTACCGTGTAACCGGTGCATGTTGAAAGCTCACCGGGGCACTTCGAACCATCAATACATTTCAAGCACCAGTTGGAGGTAGCATCCCACATGCATTTGAACCAACACTCATCCTTAGCGCAGCCCTGAAAATCACCAAAGCAGGTAGTACATGATCCGGATAACTTGTTCATAGGATCATCTAGAAGGCATTGCGATGTCTTTTTAGCGTTGCCCCACTCTTTCTTGGCACAACCCGTGAGGAAGTTACTGAAGGTCTGACCGTACGAACTCCAGAAATCATAGTCGTTAGCAGAACATTCGCCAAGGGCGGGTAGACGACCGAGAGAGCCAACTGGACGAGGAGGCAGCTGATCAGACGGGAATCCAGTGCAAGTTTCCAGTTCTCCAGGACACTTCGAGCTCTCAATGCAGCTTAAACACCAATTGGACGTAGGGTCCCACATACAGTGAAACCAACATTGATCTTTAGCACATTGCTCGAAGTCACCAAAGCACGCGCCACAGGCACCAGAGAGCGTGCTTTCAGGGTCGTTCACAAGGCACCGTGCAGTCTTCTCGGCATTGCCCCATTCCTTCTTCGCACAGCCAGTGAGGAAATTGCTGAAGGTAGAACCATACGAACTCCAGAATTTATGATCATTTGAGGTACATTGTCCAGCCAGGGCTGCGCCAGCTACAACCGCCAATATAGTCAATCTCATCATTTCGGCGTAGTTTTATAAGCCAACCACTGACAACCCTGATCAACAGAGAAAAAAGCTGAGTAGCTAAAGTTGTGTTATGGAGACAGTCGTTGCAAGGTAATCTGCACTGCAGATTCTGCAGAGGGCGTCGTCACCGAGAACTGCAAAAAAGGTGGCTTCCAAGCGGAAAAAGCATCTAGTATCATTGAAAGTCTGTACCCCAGCAGTGGAGCACCTCCAACACTCGAGGGGTGCACGCACCTACCAGCTAGACTATTGACTTTGGAACGCAACCAGCAAACAGTAGGCGGAAAACATTAGTATTCAATGAATACTATTCATCCGTGTAGGTATCGTACCGCGAGAAGCAGGTACGAAGTCAAGTCGAACTTGCTGGAAAAATTCACAGATACTTTTGCCTTCGGTCGAAAAACGAACCTGTTTTGAAAAAATTCAACAGAAGCATGGTGTATCAGTAGCAAAGCAGACATGGGGGACCTGCCAGCACTTGCAGTAGGAACCCGGATGCTCAGATGAACAAGCGGCATCACAAGTGAGTCTGGGGGTTGACTCGGCAATGGTGGAAAAAGACGGGGTGGAACACGAACAAGGTTGGTGTGTTCCATGACAAACGGGGTCAACCATCCAATATTTACAGTAAGATCCATGGAGTATGCTGCTACACTTCCCGTCGGCTCCAGGACAGCTCACGAAGGAGGGAGTTGTTTTGACAACAAAACTTGAAATCGTAGTGGTCGAGGTGTGCGTCGTATTTGACTCGACAGTAGTCTTTGTGGAAGGCTCAGCAGTAGTCTCTATGACAGTATTCGCAGCCTGGGTATACGGTGGTTGGGTAGTGGTTGTAGCCTTGGTAGTCGTCGTTGACTCGACAGTGGTTCCCCTACAAGCAATGGTAGTAGGCTCCATAGTTGTGACTGTGGTTGTGAGTGTAGCACTGGTAGTAGGCTTCATAGTCGTGGCCGTGGTTGTAGCACTGGGGGTAGACTTCATAGTCGTGGCCGTGGTTGTAGCACTGGTAGTAGGCTTCATAGTTGTGGTTGTGGTTGTAGCACTGGTAGTAGGCTTCATAGTTGTGGTTGTGGTTGTAGCACGGGTAGTAGGCTTCATAGTTGTGGTTGTGGTTGTAGCACTGGTAGTAGGCTGCATAGTCGTGGTCTCGGTCATACTCGTCGAAGAGGAAGCTGTTGCCGTGGGAGACGTGATTGGAGTGCTCGTCGTTTCCGGCAAACGCCCGGTCCCGGTTGGTGATGGGGGCATATCGACTGCTTGGTATCCAGTACACTTATACAGGGCTGGATTACACTCCGTCTTTGCGATGCAGCTGAGGCACTCACTAGTCGCAGGACCGGAGATGCAGCTGAACATGCACTTGTCCCGACCACATTGAACAGAATCGCCAAAGCAAGTCGAACAAGACGATGTTAAGCCGGACTTTTCCAAGCATTTAGATGTTCCGTCGGCACTTCCCCAGGCTTGTTGGCCACAATAGGCGATATAGTTACTATAGGCTTGTCCATAACTAGTCCACAGCATGTGATCAGCCGAAGTACATTTACCGTAATGAATTACTGTGGTGGTCACTATCGGGCTAGTTGAGGAGATACTGCTGCTTTCAGTCGTGGTTGGGGGATAAGTTGACATCGAAGGGCTGGTAGTCGTCATTGTGGTTGTGGTTGTGGTAGTCGTCGTGCTTGTCGTCGGTGGCATCGTCGTAGTAGGTAAACTCTTGATGGAGGTACTCGGGTTAGGTGGCAGATCGGCTACCGCGTAACCGGTGCATGTTGAAAGCTCTCCGGGGCACTTCGAACCATTAATACAATTCAAGCACCGGTTGGAGGTAGCATCCCAAAAGCATTCGAACCAACACTCACTTTTAGCGCAGCCCTGAAAATCGCCAAAGCAGGTAGCACATGATCCGGATAACTTGTTCATAGGATCATCTAGAAGGCATTGCGATGTCTTCTCAGCGTTGCCCCACTCTTTCTTGGCACAGCCCGTGAGGAAGTTACTGAAGGTCCGACCGTACGAGGCCCAGAATTGATAATCGCTATCAGTGCACTGACCGGCAAGGACTGCTCCAAGTTGAACGGCTGCCATGAGACTCTTCATGTTAGGATAACCAGCGTCAATGGAAAGGCGGCGACCCAGAGTGACTGATCGACTACTACTCAGCCGGTAAACAATCCTGCGGGAATTCCTAAATCCAGCCCTAGGTGCGAACATTATATCTCCTGACCAAGCTGCATTTCTACCTGGCCGTGGAACCTCTGATTCTATGTGGGAGTTTATCACTGATGCTATCTTGTCTATGAATGATCGCAAAAACTGGTATGCTCTACAGACGGACATCGCAGGTGCTTTCGATCGGGTCGATCGACATCTTCTACTGATCCGACTAGAGAAGTTTGGCATCCGTGGCAAACTCCTACACTTACTACAAAACTACCTTTCCGACCGCCGGTTTAGAGTCGTCTGCGGTGGAGCTCACTCCACACTATTCTCTGAGATAGCTGGTGTCTGCCAAGGTTCTTGCCTTGGCCCTATTCTATGGCTAATCTACTTTTCACCCATACAGCCTGCTGCTACTATCGCTGCTGGACCCGGCCTATCCACCTACACCTTCGCTGACGACCACACGCAAGGATCTAGCAGCCGCGACCAACTAGATAGAGGAGAATCAGGAGCCCTGCGATTCACTGCTGGTGCCAGGATAACTATGGAACCATCAAAAAAGGTTCTGAGTTGCTTTACTAACCGAGCTCGCTCTACTGCTGATAGTTGCCCCATCCTACTAGGACTTCGGATTGACCCCGGTCTTACTATGTCCGTACACTTCGACCATGTTCTCAAGCGAGTTGCCGTGAGAACGGCCCAACTCCTTCGACTCCGACCCTTCATGGACACTGAGCAACTAGGGCGTTGCTTCAAACAGTACTGCTGGCCATATTTGGAGTATGGCATGCCTGGTTTTATTCATGCTAGCGAAGCTCAGTTAAAGCGACTTGATGCCTGTCAAGACCGTTTCCTGGAACTCACAGGTTGCTCTCTCCCGTCTCTTGGATGGAGGCGACATGTGGGTATAATGACTTGGCTCTACAAAGTTATAGTTCTACACAGAGGTTCTCCCTCTCTCCAGGCACGGTTCACTATAACTCAAGGACAGAGTCGTTACAATACGCGTTCCACCTCCCGATCGCACTCATACCAACTCGAGATCAGGAAGAAATCAGATGACATAGTCATATGCCGTCGGTGGTGTAGGGCTCTCGACGCATGGAATGCCCTCCCGTCCTCTGTATTTCCTGAAGAGCGCACAAGGATTGATCACTTCAAAATAGCCGTATCATTGCTGAATCGTTTTTTGTAAAAAAAAAACCAAATCGCGTTCCCTGGATTTTCGCCAGTATTGCTCTTACTGTCGAGAAGATGCGGCCAAGTGGGCGCTTTCTAGCATCTACCAGTGTCAATAAAAGCACCGAATACAGCGAGTGCAACGAGTATACTACTATAAGCAGGTCGGTACGATGGAGCAAATTCAGCGTTACGCTGAACTTGCTCCATACTGGGTACGTCATGCTGGGTACCGAATGTCGAATGTCGTCACCTTTCAGGTAAATGTCGTCAAATTTGAAGGTGCCCCCGCAAAGATTCGAGGCCCGGTTTCACTTGTATAATTTGTCGCATCATTGAGCGCCACTGACGTTATTCTGTTGGCGCGAGAAGGGCCGGTGAAGTACTATGCTCGAGGAATGCCAAATCGAAATTCTGCGCACGCGTGCTACACCAAGCGTCTCTTCACGTTGAAAATGCGCAAGCGTCGACGGTAGTCTTCAGTTCAAGCCAGCTATCTTTCGAATGTATTCGTGTGCTAGTCACATCGTACTTGCATTACAAGACTCGTGTATGTTGTGCAGCACAACTTGTGCTCTTGGTGGGCACGCGTGCCAACTGAGTCAATGGCTAAGCACGTCTTTTGCGTTAACATTTCCTACCGTTCGGGAGGTTGGTAGCACGCGTGGCTCAGGCTCTTTGACTGTGTTTCCTGGGGTTGGTGATTTAGCGTCTGATATTCTAAGGGTTCTTACTAGCGGTGATATTAAGATGTATGACGTTTTGAGGTTTGCGGGTAAGGACAAGGAGCCCTTTCCTAGTATCATTGAGGCATGCGTAAGTGTTTGTAATTTACAAATTGTAAACCAGCGGTCGATTAAAGCAGCGAAAAAGGGTGTTAAGTGGATAGCAGTGAGGAGTCGACTATTTTGAGATGGAGATCAAATTACGTAGCGCGAGGATCATACTGGCATTGGAATATGCCGCCGAACGACATGAGTCCGCTTTTATGGAGGAGAACGGCAAAGGGAGAGATTTGTTCGAAAAAACTATGACAACGCTAGGACTTACTCCTACCGACCGGATTGTTGCATGAGGAAGTGCCGCACGGGTAAAAGCAATACGAAGAATTGGGGAATTGGGGACTTTGAAGATAGACCTCGCCGACCACAGCGACTCCAAATTAAAGGCGACGAGAGGAAAAACGAGAGGGTAAGCGCTGACAATGGGTGGAGGCGGCTATGAGTTCAGCATTGGCCTTGAATATCATGGTAAATGCACCAGTACTTGCCGTAGGCGAATCCTGTACCAAAATGCGTGTACCATAAGAGTGGAACTCAGAGCAATTCTGCGTCTCAAGCTCAGTTTAGAGCATGAGGTGCGAGCCAGCCAACCCGCTCCTACTATACCCTCAGACTTGAGCATCTCTAACTTGTAATGGTATGCGAAATAGCCTTGTGGTGGATGCTTGTGATGAAAGATACTTGCAAGGTTCGTGCGAAGTTCCGTCTGAGAACCATCATGTGCCAAGTTACTCGACTCGATTAGATATCGTCAATACCACGGGAACAGGCTGCCGGGAGGCCCACCTGTCGGAAACAATCCAATACAAAGCTAGTTCGTTAACCATCTGAGGAGTTCCTAGAGACATAATACACATAACGGTATTCGTACACGGCCGCGTCACTGGGGAGACGCGTGGGTCGCGTGGTTTGAATACCCAGCACGAAATTAACCAGCCCATCATCCCCGGGGGATGTTGAGGGTTATGGGAATGCTAACAGGTATATTCATGAGACTCATGAGCTGGCCAGGTATTGGGTCGTATTCTAGTATAACGTTTATATTAGTGGGCCTTTAGGCTTGGGTCACCCAAGTTGGGTGGGAGTGCTGGAATCCTCTCATCTCTTCACATTACTCTTGCTAAGGTTCCAGCACTACGACTCCCTTACTATCTCCTCGCAGCCTTCTTTTTTCTCTCTATCTAACACCCACACACGTGTTTGCCCTAGAATACGAGTGATTTGATCCTGTTGTGGCTAAAGTCCCTCTAAGCAGGCCCGAGGCATCAAGACCTGTGAAGACGCGGCGTATCAACCGGACTCGCCGAAATTGACAAAATTAGCAAAAGAAAGGTTTGCCGAAGCCAGACTCTTGATTTAAGAACACAATCCAGGAAAAGTGGACAAACGGGTGAACAGAAATCGCCACTCGTGAAGGCAACAAACCGGGAAAACAAGTAGGAAGTCAATTGGCGAAAATCAAACTTGTTGAAAAATTCACGGATAGTTATACCTTTTATTCGAAGGTGAACGAGCTTTGAACGCATTCAACAGGAACAAGGCGAATTAGTACCAGAGCAGACGGAAGGAACCTTCCAGTACTTGCAGTAGGAACCCGGATGCTCAGATGAACAAGCGGCATCACAAGTGGGTCTGGGGGTTGACTCGGCAATGGTGGAAAAAGACGGGGTGGAACATGAA
>JAAPAO010000655.1:0-18752 GCA_013115145.1 Perkinsus chesapeaki
CCTCGTCTCGCTCCGTCTACAGCTGACGACATCTTTGTCCCCGTTCACAATCACGACCCTATACTACCCTCACCGCATGCGTGCCATGTACGCGCACCCCTAGCACGCATACACAAGAGATGAGCGGCGGCGGCCTCCGAGGCCGGGCCTCGGTTGTTCCTGTACATGCATGATCTATGATGGTAAAAGAAATGGAAGGCGGCCGATTTACAAAGTTTACTTTTCCTCATATTATGCGCTTAGTCTTTTTCTAAATATGTTTCGCACAAAGATATTCTTCAGGTCGGCATGAACCCGGCCTCCAATTAGTTGGGTTGTTCCTCGTCAACTTGATTTGGTTCTTTCTCATTACTATTTACCATCAGTTATATTTTTTTATTCCAATGCTTACTAAGCATGGTGTTATTATAATTCAAACGTCTATATACTATGGGCTGTCCTTTACTATGGGTAATATACGTATGCAGACTGAAGTAACTAACTTGTGCAATGATCAACTATTAGATGAATATGGTGTTCCTGTAAAGTGTCATATATCTAGATCTAGAGAGACTAATGGTATGATACTACCTGGTATGGATAATGGTAAATCCTTCACTTATAGACAAGATGTATATATTGTACAAGAGGGTCAAATTACAGTTGAAGCATCTCCCAATATACCATATCAATATCTATTAACCGTTGATACGGAGGAATATACCAAAACATTTCAGTTTTTTAAACATTCTTCAATTGCTTTGTCTAATGAAGCTCGTAGAATCCGTAAAAGAACTGGTCGTAGGTTAGGCTTAAGGCCACACACCCTTCGTGAAGATAACTGGATATGGTATGGTATAGTTAGTCTAAACTCTAAACAACAAGTTAATAAATGGGTTAAGAACGGGAATAATGGCGGTGTTGATTCTAGAACTAGTATTAATATAGCATCATTATCTCAAACTGGACTTATACCTACCTCATGGGTTATATATACTGATATAAATGATGAAGTATTGATTAAAATACAGACTATTAACAGTGGTGTATATGGTAATAGAGTTATGCAAGAGACTGTAGTAGTTAATTCAGAAAAGCTATATTATGCTATGACTTTGGATGAGGCATTATCATATGTTTATGCGGTCTATGATATACATTATAATAATAATGATGATGCTCCATTGATCGATCCTAATATGGCTAAGGCACAGTTAGTTCCTGAAGCTGCTCGTCGTTATTTTAAAAAGCATAATAATGATTTTAATTGGAGACCAGCATCTTATATTGGACGTAATCTCGGTGGTAGTAATTTAGCACCTATTGCTTACTATGATATACCCAAGAATACTGCTGCATATACTTATTTTTATTATGGAAGAAAGAAGAGATACGGTAATCGCCTACTTGATGAAGAGGATAACATTATAGAGTTTGAATATCCTACTGGATGTACTGTAACTCAGCCTAGTGATAGGGTATATTGTCTTTATGTGGATATCGAACCTGGTAAGAAAACATTAGCTATCGATTTATTTGATGTTGGAAGTAGTCCTAAACATGCCCATCTACATGTAAGTATTATACATGAGAAAAACAATAATAATGAATTGAAGTTAGTATTTGGTGTAAGTGCTGCTGGATGTGCTTGTATATTCCAACAAGGTATAATACATGCTAATCTGAGTCTAACATTATGTCTTATGGGCGGCTTATCATTAGACTATGATACTAATAGAAAGAAGACAACTGCCTTTGAAGGAACGCTAGGCTTCAATCTAACTCTTTCTGTTGACGTACTCCAATATCCAACAATAAGCGCTGGTTTAGATGGATTAATTAGTGTAAAAGGGCTTGAGGATAGATCTCTATATGTTGATGGATATATTGGTTTGGATATAGATGCTTATTACATTGGTGTTAAAGCGGGTATAACAGTTAAAGGTCAGAGTAAGGGTCATACTGCAGAACACTGGGACTTTCAGTCATACTTCCATTTAAGCGTATGGGTTGATATATTATCATTTGAACAGGAATATCCCTGGTCATGGACTATATATGATACTAGACCTAAGAATCTAGCCTAATTATACCAGTATTACTGGAAATTATAATAACAATATTTCTCATTTACTAGTCATTATTATTCTTATCGATGTTATTGATGACAGTGTTTTTCATATGTCACTAATCATTATATGAATATATTAAGGAAGGTACGGCCTCAACAAGTGTTATCATCGCTACTACTGCGAAGAAGTACAAGTGCTGCTGCTGCTGCTTACCCTTATCTCACTACTCATCCTTACTACTTTACTAGCCATCATATATAGAGTGTTGTTAACTTAATTATTTTTCATGGCTATTAATTGCTTATTGTTATTGCGTTTAGTAATACCAATTATAACCATAATAATGACTAAAAAACTTGTTGGCTATATATTGGAATTATTAGGGTATGATTATGAAGATGATGATTGTTGTTGTTGTTGTTGTTGTTGTTGTTGTTGTTGGTGTTAATGATATATAGGGTTACTGTCTTGTTTTGTATTATTATTGTCTTATTATTATGTCATCTACTAAAGATGATGATGCTAGTACTTTATACCAAGATAATAAAAGGGATGATAGGATAATAACAACTGAAGAAGCAATACCGACAATGCCATCATATGGAGAATATTCAATGAGGAGGGCATCATCATTACCTTATAGTAATATAACATGATTGTTGTATAATAATAATAGGAGTGGTATTGTTGTATTAGGAGGGGGAATTAGATATTACCATAGTGACCATGATGATGATGGTGACGGATACTATATGGATAATAGTACTAGATCTAATACTACTCTAACCGATGGACGTTTAAAATACTTGGCATTCTCGGCTATTGAAGAATTAAGTGATACTATGGGTAATAAAACAACAACAACAACCCAATCAAGAAGAGGAGAAGAGTCGTCATCAAATAATAGGAATAATGGTAATATAGTATATAATTATAGTCAATAATAATACTAATATTAGTTTCATGGTCTACTTATAATAATAACAACAAAAACTGGCAATATAATAGTAGACATATGGTATTTAATGATGATGGTATAACACCGTCATCTATACGATCATTTACTCTCCTATCACCACCTTCCTATTCTACATCATACGATGGTCATCATATTATACAACATGATAACAATATAGAGCCCGAAGAAGAGCAACAGCAACAGCAGCAGCAGCATGAAAGTGGATATGGAAGTATATGGAAGGATAGGCTATGTAGTCGTTGTGATATGGTAATATATTATACAGGGCGGCGGCGGTGGCGGCTAACCGCAACAAGATGTACTTGAATACGAGCAAATACTCTAACGATATTAAGGCAGCGCCGCCCGACTACTTGAATTATTCTACTATAGTAGTCGTTATGACGATGTTCAGCGGGGGTGGCTAGAAATGAAAATGTTAAAACTATTTCAAATGGCAGCATATTTGATTTACATCGGTCTGAGTCTGATGATGATGATTTAATATTATTATTACTTCATACTTCATTAATATCTTTATCAAGCTGCTCAACCCCCCTTCTTTTCAGATTACTCTAATACTAGCAGTAATGTGCCCTGTTATAGTTATTGTTGGTATTGTATTTATAGTATATGCATGGGTAATAAATAGCTAGTATTAATACAACCACCAGCACAACTAATAATAATTTATAATATGGATAATAATAATCACACTACTTTGATAAATGACGTTCATCATCAACTTTCTACAGTCCCCCCGCCCCTCGAAGCTCATTATGATGATGATGCTGCTGTTCCTTCACCACCACCACTCAACCGATGACTATATAGTAGTATAATAATAAATTGGGTAGAGTACCCTATTATTATATTAATGTTCATCATCTACTAATATCACTTGTTAGTGATCACTTGTTATTATATATAGTATGTTGTCTACGGATTATATCCTAATAATAATAATTATCTAATATCTATTATCCTTTATGACATCATTAGTTGTACTAGTGGTGTTGCTGTTGATAGTAGATATTAGATGCATTGTTATGTTCCTTATTGTTATTAAACTCCTCAAACTGTTGTTGTTAATTTATAATAATATATTTATATCCATTCGTGGTGACAATAGTAGTACTACTACTGTACCATCCTATAAGGTAATAATTTACCACCCTTCCTCCCCTTCACTACTATACTAACAATCATCATCACAATAATGATTACGTCGTCGTTTAGGCTCCTATTGGTTTCTATTACAATAATAATATTATTCAGTGTTCATAACAACACTGTCTATAATAGGGGGGGTATTATGTCACGCTAAATTGATACTTCTAGCGTAGCAACACAGCAACCATTGTGTACTACCATTCTTACTGCTAGTTTTATATCATCATCATCACCATCATCATCCTGTTTATATCGTAATGTCACGGACCTCTACCTGTTGTATTCATACAACTGCGGTATTGTTTGTTTTATCTTTACTATCAATATCAGTATTATCGATAAGTGATATACCAGTAATCGAATTAAAGGATACTTCAACTAATAATATATTGCAATATGCTATAACTACTGATGGTAATAATAACCTCATATAATAACATTTATGTACATAAGTCTCACAGGTGTTTTTACATTATCCGATCTTCCTAATCAGCTAGCTAAAGCTTATGACACTTTAGCGATTGAGTTACCAAAGTGTGGAAGTGATGGGATTGATGGTAGAACTGAAGAATTAGGTGACGGTACACTCAGGACTACATATGCACAAAGTAAGTTAATATAGATGATCGTATGAGGCGAAATAAAAAGGATAATAATACATATCTGCTGTTGTTTATATAGAATCTATGAAAGCTACCCCTCACTTCCTCCAACGTATATGTGATAGTAGCGTTATAGAGTCTGTTAATTATATACGAACACAATTAGAAGGAATTGGTAATGAAGTGGCAAAGACTATTGATAAGGTATCAGTATTACTACTAATAAAAATAATAATAGTTATATCTTCTATTGTATAGGTTATAACGTTTAATACTCCCACTACTACTATTATAGATTATGATGGAATGGATGTCAATAGTGTTGTTGATATTATAAAAGCTGGATATGATAATCATCTTGATCATATACATGTATATACTAAAACAGATAATAATATTAATGATAATAAAGTAGATTGGAAAGATGATAATAGTGTGGAAGGGGTACTGATGATGATAGTAGTAGTAGTCTGATTATTATTATTACTAGATACATTATAATACAACTTTAACATTACATATAGATCAAGGAGTATTCTTATTACTAATACTACCTCCTGGTGATTCTAATTTTTATTATGAGGATGGTATAACTAATGAACAGGTAATAGGTATTAGATATATTATTATTGAGTACTATGTAATTAGGTCCCACTTAATATACCATCATTGGATCATAATTATGATGGTTTGAGAGTAGTTGTTCTTATGGGTAACACTTTAAAAAGCTTTATTGGTAGGGATAATAATATTAATACTACAATAACTCTATAACATCATCATCATCAACCTTTTAGGTACTACACCATCTATTAGACCATTGCCTCATGCTGTACACATGGATATATCATCGACTACTCCTACTAGATTGGTATTTGGTCGAATGTTCCTATTGCCACCTAGTTTTAAAAGTCCAATACCATCATTGAATTCAATAACATTCCAACAATGGACACAAGCTGCTATGATACCTAATAATGATGATACTGATGAGATAGCATTCTCTAAAAGGAGATTAGGTAAGCAACAACAACAACAATAATAATAATAGTGGATAATCATAACATTATTTATATTCAGCTGGGGAATGTAAAGCTGGTGAGATATATTGTTGGATGCAATGTATGGCAAATACTTGTAATAGTAATACTGAAATGCCTGTATGTTGGGATAAAGCTACTAATGAATTATGTCCAGTAAATGATGGTTTACATCATAAAACATGTGGTGTTGAATGTGCCATTAAACCCTCTTCTGGTAGTGGCGGTGGTAATGGTAGTAATACAGTACCTACTCCAAATCCTAATGCATTCTGTACTGGTTCAACAGCTATGTTTATGAATGGTTTTAATTGGATGGGTAATCCAACTACACAATGTGTTATATTATTTATACCAACATGGATACTTGATACACCATGGAAGTTTGCTGTTGGTTGTATAGGTGTATTATTATTAGGTATGTTGGTTGAAGGTATACTATGGGCTAGACGTCGTTATCTTTATTATATTACTAATCGATGGGTTCATGCTATTATAGGTGCATTAGCATTTGGTATTAGTGTATCTATTGCTTACTTAGCTATGTTAGTTGTTATGACTTATAGTTGTGAATTATTCCTTTGTTTATGTTCCGGTTTGGTTATTGGACATTTTATATTTGGTAATGTTAGGCAGAGTATTGGTGAGTCAGCTGAACCATGTTGTGGTGATACTACTGTTGTTAATAACACTACTGGTGGTATTGTTAGAAGATGCTCTTCTGATTGTGCTGGTCAAAGATTAGTTGCCACTACGGGCGGTGACACTTGCTGTAATAATAAGTTGGATGATAGTTCCTCCTCAAATAGTGGTAATGGGGGTGCAACAACAGGAGCATAACAACAACTCAATTGCATCAACACGATTACAACGTTAAATGTTTTCGGTGCTACGGAAGGGAATTTCCGTCACACACTTTTAAACGTCATCGGTTAAATGTTTCGGCTGAAAGCATTTCACTGTTTTGTTATTACGAGTATTAATTAATAAACAAGACTTTACTTTTTATTATAAGAAGCACTAATTCTACTATTATCAGTGATTCTCCTTATTACCATTGTATTATTACTTCGGTATCATATTTTGTGGTAATTCCTAATATAATTAACCAGAGTCATAATAATAATTATATTAATAATATTACATGAGGTAATGTATGCCCATCTAATCTCATACGAATAAAATGCATTGCTAATGCAAATTCATTAATATCCAATTTACCATCACGATCAACATCAGCTAAGTTCCATACTCTATGTAAAACACCAGAAGGTAATTTACCTATTAACACTTATAATAATATAACACCGTAATTCAATTATATCTCACTTTTTAACATTTCCTGTTTAGCTTTAGCACCTGATAATTTACCATCAACTGGATCAGGACCAAGTGACTCAAATAATGTCATGTATCTAATAATATCATTAATTATTATTAACCATAATCATTACTCTGATATATCAGGAGGACCAGATAACCAAGTAGCTGATCCGAAATCATCAGCCCATGGTGATGATTCACCTTTAGAAGGCTAATAATACAACAACGTATAAAGTTAATATATACTATATATATATTACATGTGTTATACCACCCTTAAATATATCAGGTAACTCCTTTTCCTTTGAATCCCTTTCTCTAGGTATCATCTTCAATAATGTTGGTATATCATTAGATAATATATCATCAATAGGTTCGATACTGCGTGGCTTTTTGATTTTACCTACTATCATAATACAACTCTAATAACCCCTTTAAAGTTTATTACTAAAATCATAATGTGCTAGCTCTTTACGCATATAGTCAACTGACGGGAAGTCCCCAATAGGGAGGTTATATCTGAGGAAATATCAAGTGTATTACGGTATCCTATAATCGGGTTGTTATATTACTTTTTGGATACTTGTTCATATACTTCATCAAGATGATCAATAATCTCACGTTTCTTCGAGTTTTTACCAAACATAGATGGCATCTCATGTTTAATATATGTCATTAGACATGCATGTGTCTTAGCTAACCTATAACCATAACCACCCTTTACCACCACCATTACCCCACTACTACTACCTTGCACGTTTAATAAGATCATTCAGCTTCCTTAATGCAGCCTCTTCTGGTAATTTAGCTATGTCTGCATAAAGATCTGATTCCTCCTTCTCAAATAGATCACGTTGTTCATCATTATTTAGCTTTTCATCCCAGAATGACCCAATGAACACTCTCGAGGTCTAATAACAACAATTTAATATCATACTCATGGATGTAACTATTACTACTACTACCTCTGGTGTATTTATTACTTTACCAAGTGACCACATAAGAGCACCATAAACCCGCATAAGTTGTTGAGTTGTGACCTTTAACATATAGGATAATATAACAAGCGCCCCGTTTAGCATTAATACTATTACTACCATATCACTTTTATTAAGCACAATCCTTATCTTATTCTCATTTTGACGACATGCTAGAATGCATCGACGAAATTCGTCGGATATATCCAATTTATGGGCATCAAATAATAACAATATCATATCAACTCTATCAGCAAACCAACTAACAACACCTAATAATAATAATAACAGTTATTATACCAACCTGATATATAATGATGATAATTATTATTACTACCTTCAAAGTCATAACCACGTTGTAATCTTTGTTTTTCACCAGATAATATACCAGGAGTATCGATAAATGATACACCTTGTAATACTGGTGAACCTTCCATCCTAAGAATAACATTAATCAATAAGGATGATGATGTTATATTACATTGAGGCTTCAAAACGGTTCATGAATCCATTACCAAATTGGCTAAGTTGTGTGAATGGTAAAGTACGATCTACTACTAATGCATTACCTATTATTAATATATAATATATAACTATTATTATTATTACCTGGTATAACATGATCTCCACCACCTTCATTACTACTATCCATAATACAACAAAACCTGTTATAATTATATTAATTATTATAAATAATATGCCTATACTTGTCTGTTGTTGGTTCTGGTCCAATTCTCATACCAGGATAATCCCTTTCTAGTAAATGGCGTATGAAGGTAGTTTTACCAGTTGAATATCTAATAATATACTATTATAACATTATAATATTAATATTACTGTCCAATTAACATAACCATAGGCTTTGCAGAGAAATCAGCTGGAGTTAGCGGTGCCGAATAAAAACGATGGAAACTAATAGAAGAGTATTGTGGTAGTGTTATGTTATTACTCATAATATTCCTCTATTGGTAATAGTTTATCCTTGTATATTGTTTGAAGACCTTCAGATATATTATGAAATGTTTCTGTAGTCTTTGATCGTTCTTCATCAGCTTTTAACCAGCGTAACATTATGAAATAGTAAAAGGAACACTACAAACAACCGTACCCCCTTCCCACCGCCGGGCAGCCCTAACAGCAAGTCAAAGCGGCGCTTATTGATAAAGCGTGCGCCCATATAATCTATTATCAGTAGACACCATTATTCTTCCTGCGCTGGTGGTGGCTCAGGGGTTAATGGTATCATCATATAATAAAAGGGCTTTAGGAGGGTATTCAGGGAATAATAGAGGAGTAACTGGTTCATTTGAATCATCATCACAACACCATCATCGATATAGTCCTGCGGGTAGAAGCCCTACTAATAGTTCTATATGTAAGTTAATATTACTGTATAATATAATGTATTAATTAGATAGAGTTATTGGAGATGGTGGTACAGCACATCAATGGTTAACTGTTAATAATGCTGAACCAGTTGGGAATATAAAATCAGCTTTTAAAGGATGTTGTGCGTGTATTGATAAAACACCTACAGAGTAATAATAGAGTAATTTTTAAAAGTAATAGTATTATTAGTAGGCATGGATCTGTATATGGTTTAAGTGCTAATTATGATATTACTGAAAGTGTTGATGAAGCATTGAGTTGTGCTAGTTATCATAGGTAATAATAATAGTATTAATATATAAGTAGTTACATTAGTTATACATACTCAACTGGTGAACATTATGATGGTTCACGTGAAGGTAATGCTAGACATGGCTGGGGTACCTATTTCTATGCTAATGGTGATGTTTATTCTGGTAATTGGTTTCGTAATATTAAATCTGGTTGGGGTATATATCTCAGACATGGTGGTGAAAAATATGAAGGTACATGGAGTTATAATATGAAACATGGTCTAGGATGTTTAGTACATCGTAATGGTACTAGATATGTAGGACAATTTGTTGATGATGTTAAACATGGTAGAGGTTTAGCAATGCATCGTAATGGTCTTATAAATGCTGAAATATGGGATAGAGGTATATTAGTTAGTAAAGCACCAATATTTGAAGAGTTATATGCCCCATCAAGTGGTGGTGGGGTGGTGCAAGGAGGTAATATTAATAGTATATTATCAATAGTGTAGATACATTATCAGATAGTGAGATGCTAAATAATAAAGGCGGGTTATCTGCTGTAAATGGTGATGGTCCAATAATATCATCATCAACACCAACGGATCATCATCCTATAGTTATACATCAGGTAGTAGTACTAGTTGTTGTTGGTGATGGTATTGTTGTTAGTTATATATATTATTAGGAACCATTATCAGACAATCTAAGTGATGGTGGTGGTGCTGACCCTGAATCACCTAATTCATTAGAGGATCCTGAACGTAACAAACGTGATTTATTACCGGTTACTATAGTACAACCAGAGGGATGGGAAAGTAAAAGTAATGCAGCATGTATGGATGAATGGACAGTATCTGATGTTGGAGTTGTAATAAGAATAATATAGGTATATATATAATACCATTGTTATTAGTTACTAACTGGATTAGGATTGGGACAATTACGTGATACATTCGAGAAGAATGATGTTGATGGATTTGTACTTGAAAGATTGGTTAGTTGTCTAGATGATGTTGAAGATGATGAGATGTCAGTAACACCATCAAATGCAGCCGGTGATAGACGTAATAATGTTAATAATAATATATCAATATAATATTATAGCTATACAACAGCAACAGCAACAACATGCAACACCTATACATCCTACAGTACATCATAATCATACCACATCATCACATAGATCAACAAATATACCTCTTGCTGCTGCTGCTGCTGTTGGGGCTAATGATAATACTATTGAGGATGGGGCTGCTGATGATAATATTACAGTATATACAGGAGCATCTAGTGCAGCTGATGTAATAATAATATTTATATATTTAATATAAATATATTCATTATTAGGAGTTGGGATTAGCAGATCCAACATTACGTCGTATATTATTAATAGTAATACGAATGCTTAGTAAACTAAAACAAAGAGCTCTTATGCCTACATTAACAAGCCAACATCTTCATCAATGGTTCTCAGCACTTGAGGTAGTAGTAATAATGATATTATAATGTTGTATGATGATATTATTAGTCGGATATTAGGTTAATTATAATGATATAGATTTCCAATGTCTAGTAGGTGAAGGTGGTTATGGTAGAGTATATAGGGCAAGGTACATGCATAAACATGTAGCATGCAAGGTAGTAGTAGTAGTTGTAATAATAATACTAGTATTATACTTAGGTATTTAGAGGGGGTAATGGAGGAGGACATGATAAGAATAATACAGATCATATATCTAAGGATTTCTGGAGTGAACTTAATACATTAGCTAGGCTTAGACATCCTAATATAACACTATTACTTGGAAGTAATAATAATATGTATAATAATAATATACATCATATGTTGTTAGTCTCATTAACACCACGTTATAGTTTATTAACTGAATATGTACCTTGTGGTTCATTATTCGATTTACTTCATAGAAGTCATCCTGGAAATAAAAGTAATACATTAGTATTAAATCTATATGTAGTTGTTGTTATTATAGATTCCACTACTACCCATGAGATAGGTGGATGGTCATTACCTAGAGTTGTTAGTATAGCGAGGGAGATATGTTTGGGTATGTCATATCTACATTCACATGGTGTATTACATTGTGATCTTAAAAGTAGTAATATATTAATATCTGAGAATTGGGAAGTTAAAATATGTGATTTTGGGTTATCATTTATGACTGGTGAATCTAATAGGGATGCTAAATTACCATTAGGTTGTGTAGGAACACATCACTGGATGGCACCTGAGGTAGTAGTGATAATATTATGATTATAAAGGAGGTATGGTTTAGATATTAAGAGGTGAAGAATATTCTCAAGCAGCTGATGTATATAGTTTTGGTATGATATTATGGGAAATGGTATATCGTATGATACCATATGCCCATTTATCAGCATTACAAGTTATAGGTAGTAATATACTAGTAGTAGTTATTAATATTAGTAATAGGTATTGTTGGTTATGGTCATAGAATACATCATCATGGTCCATCTAGACCATTATTACCTATGGATGATTGTCCTATGCCATTACGTAATATTATGATACGTAGTTTACGGTATGTTCCGGATACTAGGTAATATATATTATTAGTGTTAGTGTATTATTATTATTGTTATCATTATAGGCCATCCTTTGCTGAACTAGCTGCGGAGCTATCACGTTTACATAAAAATTCAGTTATTGATGTTGAAGAGAGTATGAATGCATTCTTTGGTTTAGATAGGCCTAATAATTATGCTGTAATAGTACAGTTAATATACCTTAGTATTATCATTGATATAGGCACATTCAACATGGCAAAGTACAACACAGGCAGGCGGTGGACCATGGAGTAGAAATGGTCAATATTCTGGACAGCAGCAGCAACCAGCTACCTCACCACCACCACCACCTCAACAAGGTGTAATTAGAGCACATAGAGCTATTGATATAGATACTGGATATCCTATTAGACAAGCACATAATAATAATAACGATACCGCTTAGCAAGCAGTGTCACTAGGTTACTAACTATTACTAATATCATCCATGTCTAATTGTGTCTATTATTAATGTATTTTTTTATCCGATGATGCTCAAGAACTAGATGAGCTATTGTACTACTTGTGTAACATTATCAATATTATGCATCATCATCATCATCATCATCGTCAACATGTTGTTGTTGTTGTTGTTTATGAACATAGTTATCCGTTATAATATCATATGCTTAGGGTGGTTATAATGATTTGTTATAAGTTTTTTGGTAGAACTCATCCCTAAGTTATCATGAAATCTTCCCTATTATCCCAGTCGCTGTCTTCTTCTTTATTCTTATTATTATTTGCCGATATAACTTATACTAGGGCTTGGTCCCTATGGGGTGATGCTGGCTCTGCTGATAGAGGGGTAATAAGAATAATAATATATAATTGTAGTAGTATTGTTATTATTATTTAGAAAATAAGACATTTAACAGAAAAGGAGCTTGATGATGATATACCACAGAGTGGCATATCAATGGTTATGTTTTATGCACCTTATTGTCCCTACTGTCAGAGTGTAATAATAATAGTACAATTACTATCATATAGTGCTGGTCTATAATGGTAGTTTAAACCATTTTTTGAGAATGCTGTGAAGAAGTTGGCTATGCATGATGATATACCAATTAGATTTGGTATGATAGATGGTATTGAATATCCTAATGTACTACTAAGTCTTAATAGTAATTGTTGTTGTTATTATTATTAATATTTAGGCTATTGTTAAACATAATATACCTTATTATCCAACAGTTAAGTTATTTGTTGATAATCAAGAACATCAATTACCACTTAGTGAGATGGATGTTGGTGATCCTAAATGGTAATAATAATAATACCTACTATCTCTACTACTACAATGGTACCTTTATTAATAATATTATTGTTATTAGTGCTGCAAAGGTTGTTAATTGGATTAATCGTATTATTGATAAAGAGCATGTTATTGAGACCACTGGTGATGCTGATAAATTCCTTGAAGATAATCCATTTGTTGCTATTGGTCTATTTGATAGTATGCGTGATGGAGAATTGTAATAACAATAACATACGATAATGATATAGAATATTATTTCAGTTTTAAGCATAGTACCAGGCATTTTGAAGATATATTCTTTGCAACTGCATATGGTCAAGGAGCTAGAGATATAATAGATCATTTATATAGTAGAGGGTAAGCGGAGGGTATCATTATTAATACTCAAATAGTGGATGAGTAATATTATTTAGTAAAATAACTAAGAAACCATCACAACTTCCAGCGGTTATTGCACTATATCATCACGATGATCACTTCTCTATCTATGAACAAGATCTTGATTATCATCATGTAATATAATACATAATATGCACGTATTACATATCTTATTAGTTGGATCGCTTTTTATTATCCAGAACCCTTCCATTGATTACCCCATATACGCCTGAAGGGGCTGAATCTGTAACTTAACACTTCTATTGCCAATTACTATATCATTGTCATTATTAGTTGCTATCCAGTGGTATGCCAGTATTATATCTTTTCCGGGATGGACAATCACAAGTTGGTAAGGCTTCTGAAGCTGATTTGAAGGAGATGGCTAAGGAGTTCATTGGTAATTATTGATGAATAAAATCTCGATGGATATATTGAATGACATCGTTAGGTGATGTACTGTTTTCAATTGTTGATACAGCATCAGCAGAGGAACATTACGTTGAGGGCCTAACCAAGGAGCTTGGCATTGAAGCTGTAATATAATAAGTGGGATTATTAGTGGGATTATGTATGTTAGGATGCTGCACAACAACAACCAATAGTACGAATATTATATCATCCTGCTAGAGAGAGCAGACATATATCGTTCTTTGATGGAATGACTAGAAAGTTTAAACCTCGAAATGATGGTACTACTACGTGGGCACGCTGGGCACGTTGTAGGCACTTATAATAATTAGGTACTATGGGGAAAATTGATAAGGAATTCTTTAGAACATTCATTAATGATTTTAAATCTGGTAGTGTTCATCCTTATACTAGATCTGAACCAATACCAGATTATTGGGGTAATGAAGGAGTTATACAAGTAATAGAATACTATTAGTAACTATACTATTTATATTATTATATTAGGTTGTAGGAGATAACTTTGAAGATGTTGTTATGAATGATGCTGAGGATGTACTTGTTAATTACTTTGCACCATGGTGTGGTCATTGCCGTCAATTAAGCTCAACCTATTCAGCATTAGGGGATAAGGTTAAACATTTAAAATCCACGTAATACTGTAACTCGTACTGTAACAAGTAATATCATCATCATTATTGTTGTTGTTGGATTAGGTTGAAGATTGTGAAGATTGATGCTACTCAAAATGAGCTACCTTTAAGGGTTGATGCATTCCCTACCATAATGTTATATCCTGCTGGTAATATTAATATATATATTATACTATTATAATTGTTATTATTAGGGAGAAAGCATTCACCAGTATATTTTCAGGGTAAGAGGACAGTTGAGAACTTCATACAGTAATGTTGTGCCTCTATCACCTTCAAATATTGGTAATAATAATTAGGTTCCTGAAACAGAATGCTGTACACGAAATAAGGGATAAGCCGGCTGTTTATGATCAATATGGCAACGTGGTAATATTCACATTATCCTTAACACATGCCTTATATGTTTCCTATTAGGTTGAGAGCCCAGAAGAGCTTTAGCTGAATTATAACTGATGATTATATTCTGCAGCAAGGCACATTCTCATCATCACATTGCAGAAGTATATTGCTATGGATTTATTCGTATGTGTTGGTCTATCATCTAGGCCCTTACCGACGTCATCGTCATTACGATTATGATGTTATCGCTTTACTATAACTCAATCAGCAGCAGCAGTAGCTATTACTACCATTAAACAACTATTCGTAATAGGCACCTATCATTGGTCAATCCTTTAGCTTAAGACTAGCTATGTTGTATTGAAGTATAGCTTTAATAACGACTATTATGTTGCCTATTGTTTTTCACTTTAGCATACCATTGTTTTCCCTCCTTCTCCTTTGGACTAATACCTAATGGATTTTTCATCTTCAACCCCCAGCAGTGATAATACTCCCTCCCCAGAGGAACAACAACAAGCTTTGGTTCAAGGTATCAATGCAATGGTGGTACAGATGCTTCAAGGAGTAAGTCATCATTTACTATCCATATCAATAATGTTGTTATTTTTAGCAAACACGTAAGACTTGTTTTGATAAGTGCATAGCTAAGAATGCACGTTTTGTGGATCAACTAGGGAAGAATGAACAGATATGCCTTGCCAAGTGTATGGATCGGATGTAATACTATAGGGATATACCTTTAGTTTTATAAGAGGGTCATTCATCATTCTAAGGTTCGAATCGTATTCAATCGTTACTAAGGCCTCAGCGGAAATGGCACAGAACTTGCAAAGTTCTTTAGACCAAGAAGATTCGAGCTCTTCAAGTTTCTTATAAGCAGCAGCAGCATCAACCTGTAGTAGCTACGACAATGAGGGCCTCAAGTGGCATCTATAATACTTATGATGAGAGTAGTTAGAATGACATAGGTGTAAAAGTGCTACTACCAGCCTCAACTTAGTAGTAGTTTCAGGCATAACCATCATACCAATTCATACTTGTTTAGTTTAGTTAGTTTGTAATATACCTACGGACCGTAGGCTACGGTAAAATATTTTGTGGAGGTTTATAACCTCAATGCTCTCTTATAGTACGACCTATTTGAGCTATGCTGATATTGGAGTCCATCATGAAGACCATGGTATGGTCACCATACATGGTGTATGTTAACTGATATCTATGACATTTTATGCGAATGACATTTGCCAAATGTACTAGATAACATTGTTCAGGAGATCTCAAGTTAGGCGAAGAAGGCGGGTGTAAAGTCAGGTGAATACTTCTCGTCTGATCCAAATAGGTTGTGGTACCTTGTCGTGCATACCGCCGCGGCGTGTATGAGGCGTAACGCTCCCTCCCTCAAGCAGGGTTTCAGCCAGGAATTTTGACCTATACGCCTCGCGCCTTCCCGCTTTTGTCTCCGCGCGCCTGAATTTCAGGCCCTGAACAAATTTCATTGGACAAACTTTGTCCGATAAAGTTTTTCCTAATTAAAAGTCCGTTTTGGTTGTCCATTCCGAACAGTTGTCCATTGAAACGCTGTAATAGTTATAAATACTTACTAAGTATGACGCCCGTTCAGGAAACGGGTTACCTGGAAAATCAAAGGTATTCACGCGTATTCACGGTTACTAACACAATATCAGTGACACCTAACATTTGGTGGACAACTAACATCAATCTGCTGATCAGGCTCTACCAATAGAAAAGCTTCAACTGCGACAATGGCAGGGTTCTATCACGTATTCACTTGGCATACCAAACCATCAAGAACGCAATGCATGCCTATTGGACATTTCTTACAACTACTACAACTACTATCCCCCCTCCAACTACTACAACTACTATCCCCCCTCCAACTACTACAACTACTATCCCCCCTCGTCCTCCTTCAATTACTACTACAACTACTACTACTACCCCACTTGGCTCTACCCCACCCGGCTCTATAACGCCAAATGGCCCGGTTACTCCATCTGAGGCTCAGATTCTGAGCGTAGTGCAACGTCGTCACTCCACGAGGACTTCCTTTATGAGGATATGTACGAGTGATGCCGTGATGATGATAATGATGATGACGATGATGCTGCTGCTGCTGCTGATGATGACGCCATTACTATTATTATTTACTGTTTAGGGTTGTTGAGTTTTTTTTATTTTTCTCAGGTTTATTTAATTTTTCAGTATGCCTAAACGCCCTCGCGAAACCGACACCACTGCCACTCCCACTACCGACAACAACAACAACAACAACAACAACAACACCACTGCCACTCCCACTACCGACAACAACAACACCATCACTGCCACTACCACTACCGACAACAACGATGATGCTGTAAGTGTAATGTCATCATTGATGACATTGATGACTCATCAATACTTCCATGGCCATACGAAGAGGGCAGTGATGATGACGATGATGATGATGATGATGATGACGACGACGCCATTACCATTACGTCATTTATTGGGGACAAGCCCATCTTGGCTGACCCCAGTACTTTTTTACTGGATGATGATGATGATGATGATAATGATGACACCTTCGACATCACGGCCGATGATGATGATGATGATGATGATGATGATGATGATGATGATGATGATGTTGGTGATGCTGCTGCTGCTGATGGTGATGATGCTTGTCCTCCTCCTCCTCCCGGTAAAACTACAACAACAACTACTACTACTACTACCACTACTCCTGTGATGGTTGACTCGGGCTCACAAACCACTCTCACTGGGGATCTCTTCTCCCCCCAGACCCTGATGGCTTCCCTAGCATTTGCTTCGTGGCCATCAGACTGGGGGCTAGGGATCCAAGTGAGAGGGTTTCTGGACGAGATATTTGGTAATCCTTTTTTTAATAACCAGTCCTACCTTGATGTCATTCGTAACGAATGGCATCAAAGGGAGGAATACTATCGTTTATCCCTTTTAGGGGCATACGAGAATCGGTACTATTCCTTTAAAGATGCTCCTTCCGATGACTCGTCTATGCCGCCTAACTAAATCTTCATCATCATCATCATTGTTACTGTACTTGTCATCACCATCATCATCACACTCTCTGACGGATGTGAGCATGTGAAGAGTGAGAGCACGACGACGACGATGAAATCCGGAAGCCGAATCCAAGCGTACGGGCTTCGGATGATCATCATCAGGGGCGTAGGTTGGCGTATCATTAGACGACACTTTCCGTTGGGCAAGTTCAATTCTCTGCCGCGAAAGAAGTGGTCTCAGGCACTTGAATCATACATATCTTTTCCCTCGCTCGTATTTGCCGTGGAGTTTTTCACATGCTTTTGCGAACTAACTTACACA
>JAAPAO010000656.1:0-18702 GCA_013115145.1 Perkinsus chesapeaki
ACAGTTCTTTCCCATCTATCAGTTCTCTTCTATCGTTACAGTTCTTTCCCATCTATCAGTTCTCTTCTATCGTTTCAGTTCTTTCCCATCTATCAGTTCTCTTCTATCGTTACAGTTCTTTCCCATCTACCAGTTCTCTTCTATCGTATCAGTTCTTTCCCATCTATCAGTTCTCTTCTATCGTATCAGTTGTTGTTGTTGTTATATCGCTTATCACCACCTCTGTTTATTGGTATTATATTCCTGCACATTTCATCATAGATATCATTAAAGGGTTTCCCTCTCACAGGGATATGCTGGCGCCGATTCAGGTTATACGACTCCAGCCGTTTTACGGCCAATAAGACATGGACGAACGCAGAGGCTTGAAGGAACGAAGGGCAGCGGCGATGGCAAAGATGGAAGGACGAGAAGGACGGCGTGGGTTCGATCCCGGCACCTGTCACATTAAAGAACTCCCCTTCGAGGGCGCGCCATGACCATGGTATTGTTGATGTTGTTTAGTTGTTATCCTCTTATATTAGTTCATTGTGTTGATAGTTTGTTTGTTAATTATCGCGCGAGGCGAAATTAATTGAATTGGTTTCGATGGAATTGAGAATCGATAGTTGTTGACTTAAATATTAGATATTTAATAATGTCGTATGCCGGGATCGAACTCGAGTAGATCAAATGCATCTCGAGACAGATTCAGATTGAGACCTGCTCAGCTGCTGCCTTCCGAACCTCAAACGGAAAGACTGCAACATATAGTTAGTTTCGTGGCGCGTGACAAACTGTACGGTGCATCAGATACCTGGGCCGCCTAGTCGAGGTCCGTGTAGGCATTTCCCTACTGAGGAGCGCTCTATTGGTGAACATGGGGATGACGCTCTGGTGAAAAGGCGAAGATAGAAATATTTTTTCTCGACCAGCGGGGCGAAATGTTCCAGGCCTCTTTGGCTTTTCTAGGCTGTCCTTGAAAAATGCCAGTACCAAATTATTCATCTTCATTTCTATTTCTCGTTTAGAATGAAGAATGATAAAATATTTAATGTGTATTATTTACCTTATATTATTCATGTTACACAAGATGATAACTTAATGCATCCCATTGAGTGTTTGGATTCGGTCCGGTAGGAAAACGGCCCTGCGGAACCGAATTGTGTCAATTGTAATGTCGTCAGAAAAATAATGAAATACCTTTCAAGTGTCTGTTCTTTCTTGAAGTTCCTCTAGAGGGAGACGATAACACGAGATTGCTTCAACGACAGCTGGAGTGTCAACGCAGACGAGTTGAAGATATGGCCGATGTGTTGCGCTACTCGAGAGAGGAACGAGAAAGGCTGAAAAATGAGGTAAGTCAGTAGCGGTATTTTTCTGACACCTCTAGCTTTTCAGATCCTGTTGGTGAGCAGTAATTTGAGTGATTCTCACACTCTCTTAGATGAGCATGCTGCTGTTAAGGAGAGGCTCACCAATGAACTGTAAGTTGCCGAGGCATTCAGACTAGTGCTTACCGGGACGATCTAAAAAGCTAGAGGTGTCAGAAAAGCACCGCAACAGGCTCAGTTGACTTCTTTTAACTCCTTAATTCCTCCTCCTTCTCCTCTCTCGGGGATGCTCCTACCGAGCTGAAATATCTTGAGCTACCACTCTTAATGTTCATTAAATCAATTCTGGGATTCAGAATAGATTCTAACATCGCATTTTACAGTATGTGTAAAAAGCAGTTCCGCCGGAGTCGATTCTGGAGTTCAAAATCGGTTCCTTGAACAACGCCGTTAACTCTTGGACTCTTCTCAAACTCATTAGTCCGCCGGTGAGATCTCATCGGGGAGGAAGTGGACTGAAATTGGCGCATGGGGCGCGACGCACGTTTGATAGACTTTAACAATAGAAATAAGAGTAAAATGTAAATAATTAACTCGAAGGGATTCTACAACAACCACAGACGGCTCGACAAATTGGCTTTATGCGATACCTGGGTCAAGGTGGTGGTTGGCTTACATTTCCAAAGACCTCCGTAGAAATGCTTAAAATATTTTCTGATCGCTCGAGATTCCAGCTTCGTTGGTGTTATAAGTAGCTTTGTCCCGTCTTTGGGTATACCGCTGCCATCCCCATGGACCACTTGAGATGAGCGGCATGATGTGTTAGGAGGAGCAATACGGCAATGAAAAACAAATACGCATTTAACCAAGGGAAGTATCTTACTAGGCCTTAGTATATACTATTTACTATTGATGACTAAATTCAAATTAGTCACTTGAACTAAATCTAAAACCTTACATAGTCTTATCAGGACCGTTTGTCGCCGTGATTTGCACCATATCTGTTTGGGTGTTATTGATGTTGGTTGTAATATACCCCAAGTTGCCGAGTGGAAGAGTGATGGAGGGCACCACTTGGTAAGCATTTGTTACCAGGAAGCGGTAACTGTATTCCTTGGTATGGCACGACCGCAAGTAGTTCGTAAGGACATAAGTGTCGGGAAACGTCTGAAGTTCGTTTAACCAACGTGGATAGGTAAATCGATTAACCGTTTCATATTCTGGAGTTGTGGAAGAAATTCGAGGGAGTAGGTGAAGATTCGCCGCCGATGAGATAACTTTCTGTTATATTTCCTAAAAATTCGTCCAGTCCGGAAGCCCGCGGTTTCGATCTCGAAGATTGAGGAATTGTTTTTGGCAGATACTGCTGGATAAAGCGAAGAAAGAATTGTCTAGAATGAGCGGAGCGTTGCAACGCACACCGATCCGTCATCCTGCTATAGTTGTGGGAGAGGTGGGTAAATCGATCACGTGATCGATTGTCATTTCAGTACATGATGGCGACATGGGAGAATTTCGGAAACCGTGAAAAACTTACTGAGGAAACCCGATAGTTACGCGGAAACTTTTTTCCCAAAAATTTTCGCGTGAAAATGAAGCGTCTCCAACGTATGGGAAGGTGAACGGATGGACAGATAACAAAAACATAGGACATGACATTGGCACAACCATGCGATCCCTGCATGGTCCGGGAAATAGGACTACACTGTCATAGTATACGTCCTGCTCTCATCAACGTCAACAACGACAACAGCAATAACAACGTTCGCTGTAGGTTGTTGAAGGAATTCTGAGAAGGCTGTTGAGTTCGGTGATGAAAGGATGGAGAGGGTTTATTAGAGCAAGCAATGAAGGCAGAAATATGACCGTTAAAAGGTGGGAGAGGAATGGGGTAATTCCGCAGCTGGAAATTAATGTTACGACTAAGAGTATACATGTAGTGGCTAAAGATGAGTTATTGAGATTATCAATTTGAGAACTCTATGGAGGATCTTAGCTGGTCGAAATGTGTGTGATGCAGCCCTTTGGAGGCTCAGAAGAGTATCGATTGGTATTAAAGTTGATCCTAGAATGCGGGAATAGTGCATACGTACATGTCACGATCATATGTGATGTGTGCAAACGGGCATGTCTGGGGGTCTACTACAGAAGTATGGCTGCTAAATGTGGATTAGAACTTACTATTTAGGTCCCGCACAAGTTTTGGTAAAATTGTGTGAGGGGGCGGTGGTGTGTGCGTATCGTGTGTAAAGTATAGACTTAGTAACATGTTCATGGCAATAAATAGATATTGATGACTCTAGTAGGGAATAGTAGGATGGAAATAATGAATTTGGAAGTGTGAAGATATTATAAACTTTATCTTCGATTATTACGATCATGCTGTGTTCCAAGCTTCATTTTTCTTATTCTTGAAATCAATGAATTTTATACGTACTTGCATAACGGTTTAGTTCGCGCTGTGGAGATCTTGTAGCCAGTGTAGTTGAGAGAGTTTCAGAGATATTGTGATGAGTAATAATAAGCAGGCATCAGTTCTGGACCTTGCTTCTCCTATGTACGTACATGTTCGGAAAAGTCCGCCTTCCGAGATCGAAACGAATTTCTCGAGTAGCAGCATGAATCCTTCCGAGGTGTGCGAGTAGATCTCCATGGGATACTTTTCTCACCAATCCTTTCCTTGTGGAGCCCTTCGACCCGCTGCTGATAATAGCCATTATAGGGGTATCGCTGCGGGCTCAGCTAGTTGTCGTAGCCCCCTGAGTCACGGTAAAATTCCAAGTATACATGTTACCATGACTTCCCTTACCAATCATAATGTTCGTTCATCAGTTTCCTTCTCTGGCGTATTTATTCGACATCCCGCAAGGCAGCTAAGAATACAGTAGCATCTAGATTCGCTTATGGTTTGCTGCATAAACGAAATGCATTTTATCGATGGCGGCTTTGGCGACGATATATCCGGGAGGTGAGCAAGGCGTTATAATCTTTTGTCGAGGATGAACTCGCCAGATGGTTGATAACATCAATTTCATACTTCTTGAATCGTTTTTAGAGCTGTCCCATGAACCAAGCTCCTCTGGACTTCTGATATTGCCAGATGATCCATTCGATATATGCTTACTGTAGGGGATCTTTCTGATCCCAGAATCATTTCCTCTGCTTATAATTTTCGTGGTGTCATCTGCTGCTCACCTTTACACTGCGTATTGTCCACTGACCCACGGCTGTATTGACGTTTTGTATTGCCATTCATTTTTCATCTTTTGGCAGGTTCTGTCAATGTGGACATCACAACGGCTTTTAAGGGTTCAGAGGCAATGCCTAATTTCGTGGCGCACGTTTGTGTCAAGTATCCGAGCTCGAAGAGAGAAATATAGGAAACAGGTGAGGTTGAATTTGTACTTGGACAGAAATGCTGAAATCACCGCGCGCCACTTAACTCTTGCGAGGACTCGTACTGGTGCCCTTAGATATCCCGAATCTTTATTTCGTGGCGCGCGGTCAAATCGGCGAGTGAAGACATCCGATGTCAATATGAAAGGATACTAGTAGGTCCATTGTTGAGATTTATGGAAAGATTTTTCGTGGTCGAATTGGAAAGATATTTTTGAGGTTGATTTGCGTACAAGTGGAGGAATTCATTATAATTGTACTTTTCGCAGCATTCTACTTTGGCCCGTCGAGATAACGAGGAGATGCTTAAACTGACCTTCTCAATTTGGTGGACGACAAGCAGATTGCAGCGCCGCACGGTGGCTGCTAAAAGATCTGTTGAAGTTATGAGGTGAGTGAATCTCAAGGAAAACCATATCGATCACGTGATCGATTTACTCTGCAAGCTTATGATAAGGTACATCGCAGTTCAGAGTGCATTCGTCCAATGGCGTCGATGTCTCGTGATGGCCGCTAATAGGCGAACTGCAGCTCTTGGCGCCGCAAGTGTCATGGAGGAACATAGACTGAAGAGGCTCCGGATGGCAGGTGACGAATATCGATCACCTGATCGATTTGACATAGCTCAGCCTCTAAGTGGTTGGTCTGAGCATTCATATTTGACTACATTTGTCGCTAATTTCTCAATGACTTGAACAAGTTCTAGAAAAGAACTGATGGAAAATTCCAACTCATTTGAAATGTGCAAATTACTACTATATTATTATCATTTTCTATTCTGACAGCTGACACACTCTCCTCCGCCTCGCTCAGTTATACAACGGTCGTAAATACGCTTTCCAATGCTGGAAAAAATCCAAATTTTCTGGAAATTTTGGGCGATTAGATGCCTGTATTCCAGTACTGGCTGCTCGGTATTATCCAGTTGGCCCAAATAAATCCTTGATCGTCTTTTTTAGTCTGCGTTCTTCGTGATGGACATCGCCGTTGTGATACCAATGAGCGGATCGGAAAAGTAAGCATTTCTGAGCAACTTTGTCAAGATGGTCGTCGCCGTCGGGAAAAACAGATTGCTGGTATGGTAGTACCGTATAGCACACTTGACAATACCAAGATTTACTTTATTATCAAAATCACCCTCAGACACGCAGATGCTTGTATCTGTTATTGATGCAGGCATTAGCCTTGTCAGCAGCTACACATAGAAAACTATCACCTGCTTACCGATTCGATGCGAGAGTAATCTTCACATTTTGGCGGAGCGAAGCACAGAAAACAACCGAAAAAGCAAGGAATTGGCCAGCCAAGTCTAAATCGATCGTCTAATCGATTAGTTACGTTGGTTACTATCACAGTGGCGGCGTGGTGGTGGTAGAGTAGTCCGGTGTAGTGCTGAGGATCGATGCCGACGATTCCTCATCGAGTGGAGGTGAGGGAATCTCCGAATGGCTGCCGTCTTCAAGCTCTCTCCGATTATTAGGGATTCACTATTACATATATTTACCTTCCTTCTGCTACGTAACTTGAGTACTTTATAGTGTTATGATAATGTAACGATTGATCGATTTGGTGTATGTTAACATTGGACTGCTCACTAATACAAATTGCTTTATAAGATTCACAGTGAAATTCCTCTCCCGCGAAAAATTCAGCGCATTTGCCTGAACTACATTTGATAACTATTTTAATCTTCTTTTTTCCATGAATGATCTCTACCAATTAATACTACTGTTTTTAATGAACGTATTTGCCCTGCCACGGCCGTTCCTATCGTTGATGTCCCGAAACCGAAGTTGCTTGAATTTGAGGAGTCGGTTCCCACCAGGCACGTGACGCGAGTTGCCAGAGCGCAGCGGATGGTTGGGAAGATATCTGTGGGACTAGTAAGTGACGAAGAATGTCGTGAAAATCGACCAAAAAAATATTAACATGCCACGAAGAACTTGCGGAAAGTTGGCTGCGTAATTTTGCGGAGATTTGCGAAATTCCGAGGATTTCCGGTGATTTTGCAGAAATGTGTAGCACACAACTGCCTGTGGCATTTTCCGCGGTTTCAGATTCATATGAAGGAGTCAGTGGTAGGCAGTTGTTTTAATAAATGGTTGGCAAGCTGGAAGATGAGACAGAAAATGCAGGAATTGCTTGACGGCAATCTGAAAAGAAAAGTAAGCGCTTTTCCCACCTATTCGTTTTATTCGTCTTTATATTTTTCATTCTCGAAAAGAATTGATTGTCCTAAATATTCATAATGATTATGCTCATGAGTTACTCGCATAATAAACCCCCTTTACAAAACTCAATGACCTACCGATCGTCATACAATGCTGACTTTCCATTAGTTTAGTCTTTGAAGTATTCTAATTCCAATACAAAGGTGAGCCGGAGACGGGGCTGAAATGGGATTTAATGAACTAAATTTTTTCCGACGGATTTGAGTTCTCCAATGTTTTAGGATCTTGAAACTGTATAGCTTACCGTGTGGGGTGACTGCGAACGAAAAATGCAGCACGTCTAAAATTTGCGCACTTTTTGCGCGCAAAATGGGGGTCGCAGGGACGAATCCCGGCCAAGACATTTTTAAAAAGTCGTCCAAAACCGGGTGTATTGACAACTCAGAGGCTACTACATATCAAGAAGCAACTGTGAGATGTTATAAAAATTATTAATAATCATGCCAGCTATGCATATCTCATAGCCATTTATATTATGCCATTATTGAACGGCAGTTACACCTAATTTCCTATATAACTACTTCTTCCATTATCCTTGTATTAATAAGCCAGCACGCCATGGTTTTAGGAATTTATGATGCCTTGTCGTCGCTTCGCTCCGCTGGAGATTTGCTGCATGTTATCCATTTTTAGTATTTATTGTATTGGCGATTGATGACCAAGTTGACAGTCGAAAGACTGGAAGTGGCGGGAGAGTCTAAACGGCTCGAGACTGAGGCTACTATGGAAAAGGTATGCAATTTCGTGGCGCGCGAGAAATTCCATGCTGGCTTGTAGTCCACTCTTCGAAGAGTGCAAGCGCTTGAGGAATCTGTTAGGACCTAACAGTTAGGTCCTAATTTCGTGGCGCGCGGTAATTTGCCGAAGCAAGCATGTTCTCAGCTGTACTATTGTGCTAGGGAGGATAGTCGAGAAGCGGATTACACAGGTTGGTTCGAATCGATCATCCGATCGATTTGGATTTCGCGTCGTTTTCAGTGTTATTGGGCTCGAGGAATCTCGGCGCTCAAGGAGCATAAGACGGCGATTCAGAAACGGAAAACACTTGAGAGGATTCGCCGCGAAATTATCGTTGATGGCGACCGACAGGTGAGGTTACAAAGAGAATCATTTATAGTGCGAAGCTCGTCTTCGAATAGTGGAAGACATTTGATAGGCTTGCGCACGAGTCATGGCATTGCGTACTGTTAAACTTGGACTCGATATTTTCTCACTTCCGTCAAATGAATACGTATTGCTATTCTTGACATTAACATTGTTGTCTGGGCATGTGTCAAACCTGTTGAGGAAAAGGTGTAGTAACCATCTTCGACTTTTCGAGAAAGAACTCCCGTTTCGAGGCGAGATTTATCCATGTTTCAGTCTATGCGGGCAACTTTCGACCTTTGGCATCTAGTTGCTAGAAGGGGTGCTCGCCTCAGTAGTATCCGTAGATCTGGCGCCAATCGAACGGTCCGAACTGTTGTGGCTGCATGGCGAGCAGAAACCAGGTGAGTCTGTTCGGCCAACGCAAGCAATCGACTATATGTGTTTTCAAGAAAGAAAAATTTCTTGAGAATTTCACATCGTTCCGGTTTTCCCCTTCCACTATTAATCAGACCTCCACAATTCCGAGCGTGGAATGCCTACGAGAAAGGGGAGTTGAAATGTTGTAGATTTTAGAGAGGGAAGCTCATACAGTGCGATCGAAGTTGATTAAAATTGAATATTCCGCGTTATCAGCGGTAGGGCAGCCCAACGAACGTGAACGCACTGTATTACTTTGTAAGAGGCCTTATAAGGCAAGTCGTAGAAGTGAGTTGAGGACAACTTGCAGATATCCCAACACTGTTTGCAGGATTATTAAGGATTGTTGGAATCAATGATGGTGCCGCCTCGACCAGAATCGATATTGCCTGCTGCCAATTACGGTTGCAGGTGCAGAGCTGGGGAGCGCACCCGGAAGGATACGCTGCGACTGTTGAAGACTCGAAGCCATGAAAATATTATGAGAAACGTTTTGGTGGAATGGCAGCGGAGAGTAAGAGCGTGGCAAATTTTAAGGTCGGCATTTTTCTGGCTCGAACGCTTGGCGATATACGAAAGACACCGGCCAGGTGTAATACTGAAGTAGGATAGCATAGAAGTATGTTTTTTGGTTCGCGAGGTTGATGAAGAGACAAGGAATGACATTAGGCACTGTGCTGCGAAACACTGTTCTAGTAAACCTGTCGAGGTTGAAAATGAAATATCTGAAGGAAAATTTGACGAAAAATCTACAGTTGCTGAGAATGTGTGGCGCACTGTATTTAACAACTGTCTGATAGTCAGTACAGATAGAGTTGATTTTTGGAATTGAGATCACCCGGAATTTTCAGGAATTTTCCACCAGAAGGATGAATTTTTCGACTTTGGTGGGAAACAAATGATAGTAGATTGCATGTGGTGATATAGTAGCATGTTTATACCGATATTACTTGCTCTCAGCTGGCTTATTGGTATTTCGATATACACCGCTCCACACCTCCCCCCGACGGCGATTGCACTGCATTTAAGCTCGAAAATTTTGCCACTTCTTTCACGTCGGTGGTCTTCTTTGTAATTTGTTAAGATTCTTCGATTCGGACCATCTGCTTTATAGTATACTTGACATTTTTTATCGGCGCAAGCAGGCTATAGCAGCGGCTGATGGGAGATCAAGCTGGACTTGTTCGCTAAGAACTCTTCAGTTCTCTTGTGGGCGAGACAAACTCGGCGTGCGCGGTGATCCGTATAGCCTCACGGAAATGAGTTGCTTAGGGCCCTAAAAATCGTATAAAATGCTGTTGGAAATGGTGTTGGGATTTTTATAAAAGTACCCGGAATCTGAAGACGATTCAACTTCCAATACCTCTCCATTTGAAATTTGTGAAGTGAAAACTGACTGCATGAGAGCCGTTGAAAGTTGAACCGTCTCTAGATGGTGGGTACTGTATCAAAATCCCCAATTTCAGTTTTCACATTTCCAACATTTTATACTGAAAATTCACTGTAGCAATTATGTGATAGATGAACAAGCATTCCGTATGGGGACATCTGCATGACACCAGTTGTAATTTAGTGGCGCGCAAGAAAATAGATCAGATGCTAACGCGGAAGTGCTGGAAAGAAGGGATGATTTCTATGGAAGTTCGAAGAGGGAATCGATTGATGTCCCGAGTTGTGGCTGAGTGGTTTGAGGTGAGCGCGGGGCGTCGGTGTGATACAAGAGCGAAGTGTCATGGTCTGAATGGAGCAACTGGGATGAGATAGGGGAACGTGCGGATCGCTGTGAAGGGTATTTATGCAAAGGCATTCAAGGATTTATTTAAGGGGAAATGATAGTCGACCCAGTTGAGACTTCACGATCGATTTGTATCACTTGGAGAAGGTCAGAGTGTTGCTCAGCTTATCCTACGCTCTATGAGGCGTTGATGTGTCGTTGAGGGTGGGTCATCACGGCGGGGCCCTCAGATATCGATGGACACGACAGCACAGCATGAGAGATCGGTGGAAGTGTCAAGGAAGGCTCGTCTTGGGCATATTCTGGTAAGATTGGCAGGATTGTTGAAGTTATGGAGACGCTATTGCAGCTCAAATAAAATATTTTTTGGTGCCCTAGTGTGAGAAGATAGCTGTTGACCCTCAGTGACCTCCTGCTGTCGAAGTGCAATAAGAATCTAGTGCAGTGGTCGCACTTAGTGTCGTAACGGCGGTGTGCCTCGTTACTGACACTTCCTCTCGAACTCGGCAAGGTCTCTGCTCCGACTGAGTCTGTTTCAGGCTACTTGGCTCCGTGTGGCGCATCGCAATCGCCTCGATCGCCGTAATGAGGAGATCTGCCGGCGGTATTGCCGTCAGCAGAATTCAGCAAATCTAAGGTAGGTTATTTCACTAGGTAGATAACACTTTCGCATTTTTTATGTGAATTTTTCGTGGTTTTTAACGGTCACGTTCGGGCCCTGAGAATCAGGGAGTCATCTAGCTACATAAGAGTCTACACCTCGTGGATTGGAAAGTGTTACCGATGCGGAGGAGATACGACGAAAATTTCGAAAATATGTTCCTAGATGAGAAGGCAATATGCTTTTCTATGATCACCAGCTGGGAATCGAAGAACGCTTGTGAATTTCAGGCGCTTTTTGGTGGTATGGAGAAGCCACCTGATAGGGCTGAAAGAGACGGTGCGAGCTTTACAAAGGGTTCTTAACAGTCGACACACGTGGGTGTTGATGAAATGGAAAATGTAAGAAAATAGCCTTCGCCGGGGTTCGAACCCAGCTCCTCGTACATTCATATTTGAACTGATATCGATGTAATTGCGCTCTTCGAGACTTACTCTAGCACTGGCTTCTCAGACGTTATGAAACACCGCCTTCAGCAGTTAGGCCTCATGCACATTTGCACCGGAAAAAACGAACACACTTTCCGATGGAGAAATTCACGGAGATTCATAATATTTATGTCGCACAGTTTAGAACATTTCTTGACCGTAAATCTCGCTGAGGAAAACTAATATCTGCCCTGTTCCAGGGCCAATAAGATGACCGCCGTACAGGATTTCCTACTGGGACGGCGTGCTCCCGTTTCGGTGTTGTATTTCCGAAACCTTCTTAACAGGTGGATGATCCAAGACAAAATCACGAACCAAATCGGCGAAGTTTTGAAGAGGAAAAAAGATACTTCGAGAGTGGCTTTGCTGCAGTGGAAAACGTACGCAATAATTTTGTGACGCCGTGACGAGATTGTGTGTATCACAGATGGCGACAAGGACGATCGATTGCAGCGGGCCGTGCGCTGATGGTTGATGCTATCTTGAACAGAGAAACGTATAGATTGGTTAATGAGGTGAGGCCCGGGGTAAGGTAATCTCGTGGCGCGTTTTCTGACATTCAGGTCTTATATGGTTGGAAGTGTGAATGTTTGAAATCTGCGTTGTTGCTAAGAGTAGCGAAGGTGAGTTTAATTTCGTGGCGCAGCGGTAATTTTGTCTCTTAGGAACTGATTCATCGTCGAGAAATGGTGTATCTACGCAAAGGCTTTCATGGCCTTAAACAGGAAGGGACGAGGTAGGGCTGCCGTTCACGGGAAGAGTCACGCGCCATGAAATTATCCGGCTTTCTCGCTTAGTAGGCCAAGATTTTACTAAGTCAGCTTTTTGTAACTCAGAGTCGACCGAGCGAGGAACTTCCTTCTTTTTCGTCCATTTACAGGTAAACTTCCGTGCTCCCGGATTTAGGTTGCGTTTCGGTTGTCGCCGTTTGTGTGCTGCTGTCTCCTCCGCATTACATCGCAGAGGTTGGTGGATGCTATGGGAACTCCTGCTGCATTCCAGGGACGAGGCTATACAGTAGGTTAGGAGTCACGCGCCACGAAATAGAGCCTCTTTTAGATGCTATGAAGTTAGTCGAATGAAGAGCTTGCTGAGACTGTCTTGCCGAAGAACTTTACGGCGATATCTGATCGAGTGGAAAAATGTGAGCTTTCGTCGCGGGTGGGTGCTGGGATGTTTCCTAGGTGGTAATGAAGTCTCACGAGCGATTGGGGAGATTGAAGCTTATCCTGGGGGAGTGGACAGAAGATGGCATCGTGAGGACCTGTTTGAAGGGATGGAAGAACATGTTGATATATAGACGACAGGAACTGGCAAAAGTGAGAATCTGCCGCACTCAGTTGAATCGTTCAAGTTTGCGTGGTAGAGAACACTGAGCTCTAAGAGGTTGCACAAAACCGATCGAGCTTGCGAGATTTATTAAAAATTCACCGAAAAGTATTTACAAATATATTTATTCACTGAAGTGTCGACGATAACATGCATATATTTTAACCGCTGTCTGTTAATTTATTGTTTATGTATAAATGCCGTGAGTGGGGATAGAACCTGCGTGTGTTTACTAAACACTGTTTAGATAGAATTGCTGAGCCTCATGGAAAAGCATGTTGGAATGGTCGAAAGAACGAAGGTGAGGAATCTTTCCATGCGATATTCAAATCACACGAGTCAGGCGCGAAAGATCCTCTACAGCAGCGTAATTTCGTGGCGCGCGGTTTCTCATCATAAGGCATGCTTAAGAAAGCAGCAAGATATTTGGTGAGCGTCCGCCTCGGCATCCTGGCCATTTGTTATCAACAGTGTTGCTCACTTCACCTCTCTCCGCTGTGGCCAAGCGTTTCGTCAATGGGTCAAGGCAACAGGCGAAGTTAGTCGATATAAGGAAGGTCTTAAACGAGAACAAAGAAGCCTTTTACGGAGCACTGTAAGGTTAGGATAACCCTTGACGGTTAGGCTACTGTATAAGATCTCTGTGAGTAATGCTCATTATCTCAAACTTGTACTCAATGTCCGCCTAAGATTTCTGTGGTGAGGTGAGGCGCTATTCCTGGGGAAAACAGATGAATTAGTTTAGGCCAATGAATTAATAGCGTAAAATTCCCACTCGTATGTCATCCTTCGCCTTTTCATTGCTATTAGGTCATCGCCTGGTTCAAAATCTCGATTTCCGCTCAGCGCCTTCGATACCATGTCGAATATTTGGTAAGAACCCAAGCAGTGATATGGTCGTATTTTTATGTCTCAGGTTCGATCCCGGCACATTACATTTTTATCGGCATGGCGCAATATAGCGCTCACCGGTCGTCGCACTAGAATTGCAGGAACCACTGCAGGCGCCTTGTCTCTGCAGGCTTTGGTAAGGATTGGCGTACTTCTACGAGTCCGTGATGCTTGCTCAGGTTCACCGTCGGTTGCGTGCTGGTATGTATTGCCTCCGCGACGGTTATAATCGTTCGTCCAAACGAAGCTTGCTGATGCTCAGTGTCCTATCAACTATCAGTGATAAGGCTTTAATGAAAGAATATTTCCGGAGTTAAACCGATCGAAAATCCGAAAACATGCAGCGCTTCGCTCCGCTCAGGGTGGGCGTTGAAGATCACGCACAGTGGTGACAATGATGGAAAAGCAGATTCGGAAAGACGCTTTATCCTGAGCAGTCTGATGCTGAAATGGAGAAGTCTTGTCGGGCATCTCTCCCGTCTGTTGTTTCGCTCATCGAACTTTAGGCTCATCGCAGACGCTTTGGCTTCCGGCTTCTCACCGAGGCTTTGGTACGGCGACAAAAGAAGATTATTTCCCTCGCTGTGTGAGCATGATACTTTGTTTTCGCACTATGCAGAATATTCAAGATACCATTGGAAGGAGTCTTGGCACGCTATCTGTTCTGACGACAGAGATGAAAGACTCCTTTCCCATTTGAGCGCATTGCGAACGCGGTCCATTTCACGAGCCGCACTGTTGCGATGGCACCACTGTAAGCGCGACTATGATTGCTTGAGACTGATCACTTCTCAGATTCGCGTTTTGTCCGACTGTCATGCGAAGCGTTGGTGTCGAGTATTAACTCGCGTCTTATCAAGCCTCAACTCAACGGTGCATTCCGAACGGTCTTCTCGACCCGCGTTGTCGATCTACTTGTTGTGCAGTCAACTTTGGAGAGGATAGCCTCCACAGCAGACTCATCTGTTCTGAGGTGCGCATCAGTCCGATACTTCTGCTGAGGCAGTAAAGTTCGTTTCGTGAAGAACTTTTACAATTGCACTGGAAGTCAAGCATGACATTGGATCATGTGAAATTCACACTGTGAATCAAACGTCGTAAATGGCTAAGTCAAGCTACCGAATCTATATGCATCTTCCGAGAGGGTTTTACGCCTACACTGCTGCTCATCTGTTTTTGTAACTATCGGAGCTATCAAAGCGAATGATATCAGATACACCTTCATGGCATGGCGGTATCTCGAACGGGATCGGGATGATAGGTTGAAAAGAAGTTTATACAACGCCAAGAGGAAGCTGGAGCTTAAATGCTTCTCTCAGTGGTGGAAGGCAACCAAACGCGGGAAAGTAGTCGAGCGCACGCGTGCAGATAATTTGTGTCGTATGTCCCTGTCAGGACTTACCATGTCGAGCCCTTCTCGGCAAGCTGATCTGCGGCAGAGATAACTATATTATTGACAAAGTATTCTATTGTGACACTTGTCTATATGACCGTTTCATTGTTAACTCTAATAAGACTATTTCCCATACATCTTGGCGATCCGTAAGAACACAACAGCTAGCTTTATGGTGTCTACTTGGGTACTTATGATGAACCAAGAGGCAATTCTTTGAAATTACTAAGATCAGATGACAGAAAAACAAATAATCTTGCTAATAGTCATTCATCTAGAACGACATCACAGAGAGATATAAGGAAACAATCAACACTTGAGCTCAAACACTGCGGATACAGTTGTTGTGCAGTCGCATTAGACTTGACAACTAGCAGCTGCACGCAATGGTAGTGCCCGAGCAGACGCTTGGAGTCTGCCATGACTTACAGTAACTGCCGGCTTCAATTGAGTTACAGAAATTATCACACTGTAGACCAGATTCAGTAGTGGTACTTATCTGCGAACTACCAGAAGTGGTAGGATACTCGGTTGTATGAGAGCTTTTAGTGGTAGTAAAATCCTCATCACAACTGCATGGTAGATCAGTCTCTGAGCATTTGCTAGGAGTCTGCCAATACTTGCAATAAGTACCAGACCATACAGAGTCACAATAAGCGTTACCAGAAGCACAGTAACCCGTAGCTTCAGTAGTGCTTTCAGACGACTCGGTAGTAGTCGAGACAACAGACTCAGTTGTAGAAGCCTCCGTAGTAGTTACATCAGAAGGCTTAGTTGTAGTTTCTGGTTCGGTTGAAGGGGAAGTCGTAGTCTGAACGGGACCTTCAGTAGTAGAGGCGCCGCAAGAACAAGGTGAACCATTTCCAAAGCATGTGCTAGGAGTCTCCCAATACTTGCAATAACTGCCAGCTGATATCGATGAACAGTAAGCATCACAAGTAAGAGAACTCTCAGTAGTCGTCTCTGGGACCTCCGTAGTAACAGCCTCGGTGGTGGTGGTCTCTACAGGCTCCGTAGTAACAGCCTCGGTGGTGGTGGTCTCTACAGGCTCCGTAGTAACAGCCTCGGTGGTGGTAGTCTCTACAGGCTCCGTAGTAACAGCCTCGGTAGTGGTGGTCTCAACTGCCTCGGTGGTAGTACCAATAGTTGTCGTGACCGGTGAACCCGTAGTCACAGAAGGACATTGGCACCAACCAAGGAAACGGAAGTCAACTTGAGAGTTATAATCTTGCATGACAATCTGATTATTATTAGGAGTGAAGTTAACCAAGTTACCTTTACTTGAAGTACATATTTGATTATCACCCATACCACAACCACATCCACCAGCGTAAAGCTCACCCTGAGCAGTAGGATCATTTAAAGGCTTTCTATAAACCGCATCTTGACCATGTCTATAATATAGATAATTATCAGGAGTAATGGTAAATCCTTCAGTACCGGGTATGCCAAGATTGACATACATACTGGTAGCTTGATAAGAGAATGGTAACCACGCAGTAACACCAGTATCAACACGGATGTACATATATGGTGCCAAATAACGAATACTAGTAGGACTGTTTAGACCTTGTGGGCTATCGTATGGAACACCTTTAATGAACTCGTTATTAGGGAGTTTAACTTGAGAACCAGCAACCCATCCAAGAGTCTTAAATCCAGTACCATAGGGAATACGCTCAAAACCAAATACAGCATTGAATTTATTGGCAGTAACATATATCCTATTATCTTCAGGAACATAAGTAAGACCAGTATAATCCAAAGCTGAATTAGCATTAGCAATGACTCTAATACTATTATAGACTTGAGTATTGATTACTACTACTCTTTGCTGACTAATAGCATAAACTTCAGAACCATCAGGATTAGCTTGCATATCAGTAATTGAATGCTCAGCTAATACCTCATAAGATGATAAATCACATGAGGTTCTCCATAATCTTGTTTTACCATCAGAATCAGTACCAGCGATATACCAACGACCAGCATTATCAAAGCTATATGCCATAACATTAACATCACCCATTGGAAGCATATTAGGATAATCTTCTCTATCAACCGAGCAGAAATCCTTCGAGCATTCTCCAGATTTCATCATCATACCTCTTAGAGAGGCTTGGGCATCATTAGCAGCAGCGCTCACGGCCACCGATAGGAGCGAAGCGAAGATGGCAAATGCTCTCATTTACCTTAAAAAAGATCCTAAAATAAACCGTTGAATTAGATCATAAAGACAGTACAGCGCTAGATACTTCGGAGTTGCGATCACTAGCTTAGTGGCTCCATGGAGCAAGCACGCTTATTGTGCTTACTTGGAGCGCTGTGTTACCAACCCATAACAGAAGCTCCATTCGATTGTGTCGTGCATACTTTGTGTGTGGAGCCCTTAATACCACTACCCCTTTTTTCTATTTACGTTAACGATTGTCCTTGCTGCTCGTACAGACACTCTTCACCCGCGAATTTCAGGCGTTTTGCTATAGTTTTTCGCCTCTTATCTGCTTACACTTGTACGCTGGCAATTTGAGAGAAGCATCGGTTCGCGCTCAACTGCATCTTGACGGTGCGAACACCCTTACTTTCACCAGCTTACATACTGAATCACCCAGTATCAGGACCACTCATTCCCGCACTACTCTTCAACGCAAGACAAGTGAATTGTTTACATTGTAGACAACAATACTGCGTTATACATAATCTGGTCGCATATGTCTATGGAAAGACAGGCGCCTATAGAGAACTGATTCAAAGACTAAGTACTGCCATCGTTTTAAGTGTTTGGGAATTGATTCTATACAATACATTCGCACGGCTTATTCGAACCTGAGCAAACGCTTGGGATCTGCCAGTATTTGCAGTAGCTGCCAGTCATGATCGATGCGCAATAAGCGTCACAGGTTAGGTCACTTGTAGGGGTTGTCTGTGTCGTGGTGGTAGCTTCTTGAGCAGTCGTAGTGGCTCCGGTTGTTGATACTGTTGAAGCAGTAGTCGTAGCAGCCCCGCAGGTACAGTGGGCATTAGTCACTGAGCAAACGCTCGGAATACCCCAGTACTTGCAATAGGAGCCTTCCCTCAAGGAACTGCAATATGCATCACCCGCAGCACAGGTAGCTCCAGCTGATGTAGACACACTCGTAGTCTCGTGGGCAACAGTTGTTGTGCTTACCGGGGTCATCGTTGTAGAGCTCTCGCCACAGGTGCATGCCATACCATTACCTTGGCAAACGCTTGGGATCTGCCAGTACTTGCAGTAGCTGCCCGGCGTGATTGAAGCACAGTAGGCATCGCAGTGCTCGCTACTGCTCGTCGAGAACCAGGTCGAAGTTGCTGGCGAAGTGACAGTAGTAGAGCTTTGAGTAGTCGTTTGAGGTTCGGTTGTAGAGGCCGAGGTGGTCTTGATCTCGGAGGTTGTTGGTTCAGTTCTTGTCGTAGTGGATTGCTCCGTCGTAGCAGTAGTAGTTTCCACTCCGGCAGTAGTATGGGAAGTAGTTGTAGTAGTAGATGGCTTACACGGACAGAATCCCAAGAAACGGAAGTTGACCTCGTCGTTGTAGTCTTGCATCACAAGCTGGCCGCTGCTACTACCATCAGGCGTATAGTACACCAGGTTACCGTAGCCAGCAGTGCAAACTTGATTATCGTTCATACCGCATCCACAACCACCAGCATATAGTTCACCCTGAGCAGTCGGGTCGTCCAATGGCTTCCTGTACACAGCATCACCACCATGCCTATAGTAAAGGTAGTTATCAGGCGCCACAGTGAAATCTTCATCACCAGAAATTCCCAAACCGGTATACATCATGGGGGTCTGAT